>JAODLL010023098.1:0-25246 GCA_026546735.1 Forbesichthys agassizii
AGAGGGAGCGTAAGAGAGAGAGAGAGAGCGCGAGAGAGAGAGAGAGAGAGAGAGAGAGAGATCTCTGCAATCTAATCACCATAAAAACAACCATTGCCACAAGGCATGTCGCTCACAATTCTTGTCTGTTTACACTTGGCTGCCTTATGATTTTCCAACCTCAAGTTCTGTTAAATGCCTAATGGACCCATAAGCTCAACATAAAGCATTTACAACTTGAAATAATTCCCACAAATTGACAAATTGATATCCAAACTGTTTTTTGAAGCAATACAGTATTATAGGTTAGAGGAGAGAGTATATAATGTACTGTAGCATATAATAATATAAGGCAACCGAGTGGAGATAAGGCTGTCTAAATTTAGATTCACTTATGGGAGACTTTAGGTTGTCGGTTTCCAAAGCAACATAATTTATATGTTGAGGAAAAAATACCTAGGCTACACAGAGAATAGAATATTAACAATTGTCAAAATAGACGCGATGACCCAGAGATTTTGTCCAAATGTAAAGGGCCTGGCAACCCGGACAGGTGTCAAGTTAGTCTGATCAGTGATTAGACCATCTTATGTTACAGATGCACAGAGCTACATATGCTGCATATTTACAGAGGTCAGAAACATAAACTCCAAGTGAACCAATCATGAAGAAGGTGTCAGTTGTTCCGCCATAACAGGCGTAACACAACCGATACAGAAGGTACAGTACACGCTCAGAGTCATGAGGTCTAATCGGCAAAGCCAACACAAAACGCCTGTCTGTCCTTTACAGGCCCTAAGAGGGGCATTTCAAGGAGGACAATTTTTATGAAACCATAAAAAAGCATATTTGCTGATAAAGCACAACCTATTTGTTCCCCCTTGGTGTCAACAGCAGCCCAGCCATAAGGCCTTGTTTGTTTTACAAGATACACCTCTGCTGTGAAGAACTTTGGATCTGCCACAAAGCGTGCAGGGATGTTGATGTGTTTTAAACGCAATGTAGCAAGCAACTGAGGTAATAAGCCGCCATCAAATCTCTGCAAAACAACATCATGAAAAACTTGGTAAATTACTTGAGCATCTGTCAGAGGACGTGCGCATCTACACGTGGGTGGGTGTGGGAATTTTCCTTACTGGGGAGAAATTGTGTCCCAATAACTGCACAAACATACCCACACTCACACAAAGGATAATTAAATTAGGTCAAACACACACGTCATCGACCGTCCCTGATGCCCAGCAGGTCCAGTTCAGTGACCGGGTCACTGTGTTACCATGGAAACGACATGGCCAGACACCCATCCTCAGCTATATTTGGTCAGACGTGGTCCAAGTGAGCCATTGGACAGAAGGAAGGGGGGGCGGGGGTACTCACCAAATCACCAGGGTCTCCCCTAGGACCTGGAGGCCCAGTTTGTCCTGGTATGCCTGGCACACCCTGTTGAGGAATCACACACGCACACACACACGCACACACAATCAGTAGAGATACAGATAAAACATTTAAGGATAAAGGTTACTGGCCAGAGCCTCGCTTTCCCTCTAACACGCTGATTGTGTTGTCCAAGATCTTACCATTGAAATCCTTATGGATGTATTTTCTGCCTCTGTTGTCTAGGCATGATAGTTTTGAACTAGGGTGTACACACAACAGTCAATACCACGTGTCCCTTATAAAAGGCTGATACTCATTGTAAAATTACATGTTTATAAATGGCATTTGCAAGTTAGGTTTAAACGTATACAGAGAGGATGGAGGACATGTTGACACAATGGCTGGACAAAGCTTTCGTCAACCCCTTGCTAACTTCTTTAGTGTTTTTAAATGACATTTAATTAGTAACCTGTAATTGTGATTTTGTAATTCTTGGTGTGATTCTTGGTGTGCTCGAGTGCAATGCTTTTAAAAATAAATTGGTTCTACTGCATATCAGCAGGAAACACAAGAAAATGAAGTACAGGTCAAAATGTGATGAAATTATCCTTTTTATTATAAATGAATTAAGATAAATAAATACATTCTAAATAAAAACGATACGGGTCCACAATTGATTTCACTTTGTATATCAGTCTGGAAACTCTATTGTGTCTCTATTGTGCATATGTATGTTCACAATGGTGTCAAAATCACCAGCGGGTGATTGGACTTGCGTCGGCCAACTAAGCTCCCCGCGCTTATTGGGCAAAGGTTCTGTATGCGTTTGAATTGAGAGCTCCCAGACAACATCAATACACGTGTGGCTTCACCAGGCTAGGTTACTGATATGCTCACCTCTAATCCGGGGGGGCCGGAGGGTCCTTGCACTAATGTACCCTGTAGAGATAAGCCCAGACACAGTGAAGTGCACTCTGGCACGCTGTCAACACTCCTGTGTGTGTGTGTGTGTGTGTGTGTGTGTGTAAGGGAAACCTCAGTGTATTCTGTGTAACACCTTACCGGTTCCATAACGGATGGCTCTCCCTTCTGGCCTTTCTCTCCTCTGACACTAGCCTGAGGGAGATAGGGAGACAAATATAGCTACAGCGTCACTGTTTTTGTAAACACAGCGCACTACTATAATGTATTCGTTTGCTATACTATACTGTAGGAGCGGACTACATCCGATTTTGAAATAAAAACGTTGAGCTTTAGACTAGTTCGTTATAGATGTTTGTGATTGCCTGCATACAGCAGGTTATGGTATCGTGATGATTGTTATGCCTTGTTATGCCAGAAAGGTTAGAGACAACTGGACCACAGATTGTTTCACCTCTCCATTCCATGTATCTGCTCCTTCTCTCTCAGCGAAGCCATAGGCGTCCTCGTAGACCTCATACTCCTCAAACTCTGCCTCCGTTTCATTCTTGTAGTCTTCATATTCCAGCAGCTGCCAACATATTGAAGAGGGCATCAACAACAGTTGCCTTGCATGTGTTGAGAACAAAATATGCTGTTAAAGCACCTGGGATGAAACTGCTGCCCGCTTTAAACCTACTTCGTAGTCGGTAACGTTGGGGGCCACCGTTACCGTAGAAACGGAAAGATCAG
The DNA here is from genome assembly GCA_026546735.1 of Forbesichthys agassizii. Classification (NCBI taxonomy): domain Eukaryota; kingdom Metazoa; phylum Chordata; class Actinopteri; order Percopsiformes; family Amblyopsidae; genus Forbesichthys; species Forbesichthys agassizii. Next base: position 3,010 of record JAODLL010023098.1, read on the forward strand.
CATAGAGGTCACTGTATGATTTTCCATCAAAATCCTCCACCTCTGGTTCCTTGACTGGTCTGTCCTGCTTTGCAGACAGACCACACACACACACACACATGAACGCATCAGCCTCATAGCAACCATCACCCAGGAGATCCACTTCTTGGTGGTCGCACAGTGTTTCGGGGTCAAATCGTACAGGTGAACACGACATGTTAGCAGAGCAGGTGGATGTGCTATACAGTCAGGTGTGCAGTTAATTGTGGTTCTGGAGAGAAATTAGCTGATGGAACAACAGCCGAACCATGTGAATTACACTGCTACAGAGTGTGAATGAAAATTAGTTTACTTATATAATATAATAAAGAGGCTGGAAAATACAGAAACATGTTGTTGTTGCTGCTGCACAAGGGGGTGTATTAGTCCTAACAGATTTATTTGAAGTCTTCCTGCTATAAATAATATCCACACCACAAAGCCAGATTTAACCAGCATTTACGCACACTTGAGAACAGTACTGGAGATGAAAATCACACACACACACACACACACACACACACTTAACATACATACCACAGAGACTTTGTGGAATGCATGTACAGTAATACTGCAGGTTCTACAGAGAGTCAATACTACAAGGGACGAAACTAGGATTAGTTATGTGTAACACATATACTATTGTGACTACTGTGAATTCAAGTATTTCTCAGTTAGGATGCTATCTCCAGATATTCCAATAGGGGGCAGGGTGGAGGCTGCCGGTGCATGGTTAGTGGTGCTGGCAAGCAGCTGATGAGGAAGGAGGTGCTCATTAAGGTTAGGATGTGGCATGTGGCATGGGAGTGCTCGGTTAGGAGTGGAACTATAGGGAGTAGTGAAGGAGGGGAATCTAGGGGGACACCAGTCTACCTCCTCTGTAACCATGGATACAGGTGGTGTGGTGGGACCATCCTCCGTTAGGGAGTCGGGCTCGTGTGTGGGCATCTCCATCAGGCTCTCATCGAAGGCTCCGGTGGATGCTGAGCCAATAGGAAGACGGGTTTGTGTGGGCATCTCCATCAGGCTCTCATCGAAGGCTCCGGTGGATGCTGAGCCAATAGGAAGACGGGTTTGTGTGGGCATCTCCATCAGGCTCTCATCGAAGGCTGCAGTGGATGCTGAGCCAATAGGAAGACGGGTTTGTGTGGGCATCTCCATCAGGCTCTCATCGAAGGCTACGGTGGGTGTCTCCGCCTCGGGCAGCTCGGTGAGCTGGAAGGGTTCTCGGGAGAGATATTCGGACAGCGTGGTGGACACCCTGAGGAGCTCCTCCTCGAGGGGGTCCTCCTGGTGCTTTCTCTTCCGAGAGCCCTTCTTCCCCTTCTTCCCCTTTCCTTTCCCCTTCCCTTTCCCTTTGGAGTCCTTATCCCGCTTCTTCTTGTCCCTTTTGCGTCGCCTGTCTTTTTCCGAGCGTTTCCTAGGCTCCTCCGGCCGGTCGCTTGGCACCGCGCCACCAGCAGGAGGCGGCGGCGAGGTGCCCTTTGTTGTGAGCAATGTGCGGCGCGATGCGGGGGTGGAAGCGGGTGGATGGGAGAGAAGAACAAAACAGCTGTGAATACAAATACAGTGCTAACCCCTGGCAGCACAGAAGCACTGCTGACACCCCTGCAAACCCCCCCCCCCCCACACACACACACACACACACACACACACACACCCAACCCACACACACACACACACCCCCACCCCGTGGGGTCAGACACGGTGGCACTCCTGCCTTTAAGAGAGCCTGTAAAAGCCTAGGGTCAACACGAGATGGGAAATGGGCACACAGCTGTGGAATTATCGCTGTCGCTGATGTCCTCTGGTCAAAAGAGGGAAGGACATGTTTGCTTGCGAGGTCAGGGGTCGGCACCCTGACCATCCCATGCAAGTGCTAATGTCCAGTCAAGTGAGCAAATATGTGTCATGGCAGCCATAAGAGTCGGCGGTACAGGTGCAGTCTGGGAAAGTGTAGTGTGTGAAAGGCATCGACAATCAGACCCATTTGTAAACAAGTTCACAGCATGGGAACGAATGGCGTCACAGATGCTGACAGCGTCTGCAAATGCAGCTCATTGGCAACACATTAGCCCTAATGGGCCACTCTAGTAGTGTCAAGGGACTGGATGCGCATGCCAAACACACACACACACACACACAGAGGATTATTAGGACTGTCCAATTAGGGCTGTGTTTTCCTCTGGACACTTTGACAGCATCTCTGTGGACAACAATAATCAATCTCTCTCTCTCTCTCTCTGTCTCTCTCTCTCTCTCTCTCTCTCTCTCTCTGTCTCTCTCTCTCTCTCTCTCTTTTACACACAAACACATACATATTTATCCTTCCTATATTTTTCAATTACACACATACACAGATTTACAGTAATTCATTTTCATGATTGATTCCATTGCCCATACAAGCCCAAAGAGGGCTTAAAGAGTCTCTTATTAATATTGTGATATATATTTATAGGCCCCTGGCTGTGTGTGTGTGTGTGTGCACGCGCGTGCACGTGTGCGTGCGTGTGCGTGTAAGCTATCGGGCTGCATAACAATGCATGAGACAACCTGACCTAAGGATGCTTCCCGGCTGGCTGCATTTCAAAGGAGCCCCTTCTTTGAATTCTTGCTCGTTCTGGCCTGCCTGTGAAGTGTGCTAACGCCAACGTAAGATACATACGCTGTCTTGAGACCTCCTCTTGGCTGAGAAAGGTACGGTTAAGTCTCCGGGACACACAATTCATTTGCATGATTATTCTTCAGTTTTATTGGTTGGCAGTTAAACAAGGCTTTCTGCAAGCCCGACGCTGTCTGGTAGCCAACACTGACAAGGAAGACCTGACAATGTCTCAACACGAACACTAGATCTTCTCTGGAATAGGAAATACAGAACATTTAGCATACAACTGCATTCCTGTAAAGGCCAGCTCTGGATCTTTCCAGGCACTAAACAGGACCAACCCATCCCTGCTTTCTGTGATAAATCATTATATGTAACAAAATATAGGATTGATCTGTCACTGCAGTACTTACCAGAAATATTGTATGTTGTGCTATGTTAATATGCTATTAAACAGTACAGTAGTCTAGTTGCCTCCCAGGAAGTCATTGGTTCAACCAAGTTGATCTACCTAGGACAGCCTGAGCATGATATATAGCCCCTATTGGCTCCAGCTTACAGTTAGAAATGCCTTGCTTATTGGTACAACGGTGCTATCTCCAATCATAAACTGGCTAACAATGCAGCCCAGTTCCCTACATTCATAATGTATCCAAAGGTTGTCCTAGAAGCGTAAATGTTTGGGGTGCCAGTGCGTGATATAGCCACCCCCTCTGGGTATTGGTACTGACCTCCTGGGGATCCATGGCCTGGGTGCTGTACGGCAAAGGTGTGTCACAGTCGGGTATGTAGTTCACACAGTACTCTTCTGCTACCAGGGGGTCCTCCACCATCAGCAGCTGTTGAATTTCCCCCTGAACACACAGAAAAAGTAATGTTAACATTCCATACAGCATACAATTACATTAAACATTTCCCATAAATACCTCCAAAACACACTTGCGTGAAAAGTCAAATACATTCTGACACAACATTAACAGAACAGGGTCCAACACCTGCTATTGCTACCATAGTTTTAGCAGAGGAAACAGAAGAGTCAAACTACACTGTACTTGCTGACAGTCCCTTATCGAGATGTTTTCACTTTTTAATCCAGCCTTGGAGCCCTAACATCACTAACCTACACACACTGTACAATTATATATCACCAACTGGCTTTGAAACCGCTCTTAATTAACATTTCTGCTGAATATCTTGAAATTTAAGAGTTTTTATAAAATGAATGGAAATTAGATGCAAAAATCCCCATGGCATTTGACAGGGATTATAATAACTCAATGATAAGAACCTCTGACTGTGACGCAACATAAAAAAGACTGCAGGGTAAAATGCTATTCAGAAACAGCTGGGCATTTGTAATACATTGACTCAGATGGATGTAGTAGTGTTAATTATAGCCCTATTGTAATCTCTTTAATTAGGCACAGCGGCCAGAGGTGAAGTAAATCAACAAGTCTCTCCTCTCTCCCCCCCCACCAACATCTAGATTAAAGCTGACAAATAAAACCAACAGAGAAAGACAAGGCTGGCAAAACATTCAGCTGCATTTTGCTTTAACATCCAGAATGACAGGAGGTCGTTATCAATTTAACTCCTATCCTCTTCTTTGCTCCATCGGGTTTTGGAAAGTAGCCAGCGTCAGGCACAAGCGAACACTATCTCTGACTGCAACAAAAGAAAGAGGGCATGTGCAATTGTGAAAAGGCGAAGGAGAGAGAGTGTTCGTTCTCACCTCTGGAACAAAGGCAATCCGATTTGGATTTGTTATTTAGTAGTATGGGCTGACAGGGCAGGGTTACAGCTCTCAGACAACACGGCATCGTTCCTCAGACCAAATGGCTTCAGGTCTCATGAACAAACAAGCATCTTAGTGCAGACATAGGTGCTGTGTGGTACTGTAGTTTCCAGGCTTTAGATGAAGGTGCAATGAACACAGACTCATCCAATATAACACATGACTAATGTCCTGAGCCTTGGCGGTTTATTACAGGTGCCATATGCACACTTGGTGACTCTGAACAAGGACATCAGTTTCCTCCTGGGAGAAACGTTTCTGTTTTAGCCGGTAGCTGGACATTTTGTCCATTACAAAATTGGCAGTTTGCCATGACAATGGAGCTGATTTGATTGGCTGTAATTGAAGACAGCCCCCACACATGAATAATGTATTGGTGTTTTTACATTTACAGCATTTAGCAAACACTTTTATACAAAGCATCAAAGATCATGCAGCACAAACTGAGCCACTGTTGCGCCCGATTGCCGCTCCTGCCACATGTCAAGAAATGAGCAAAAAATACTGGCCACGCGTTAGATCGACTTGTGCCATTGGCACGCACCATAAACACGCGCTGTCAACATGCGCCTGTGTGCCTCTGCTTGTGTCCAACAGTCATCCCCCATTTGCAATGGCTACGAACATCTGAGGAGAACGTGTCTGTGGCACTGGAAAGGAAGTCAACTAAAACCTCTGAAGTTCTGATGACACAAACCTCCGTGATTAATGCACAGCTGGAAGAACAAGTTACTGCTGAAAACCACAGCAAGGGTGCTAGAGGGTCTTGAGCATGCCTTGCACATCTTATAATGAACCACTAGCTTGTCCTTGTCTTAAGCGCCATCCAGTACACAACCAATACAAACAACTGTCTCTACTATGAGTCATCATAGATTAGAGACCAGTGTCTCTCCGGATTAGAGAAAGTGCAAATGTTTATTAGAAACAAGGTTTAAAAAAATAAAAACAACAATGTAATGAAACAGTACTTTGTTTCTCCAGACTTGCCAGAAGTGCAACAGATGCTAGTGACTAACCGAAAACATCTGATCACGGTTATTACCAAGACAAAGTATGTCTACGACAAACCTTGGCCAATTAAATTATCTGTGTGGGAATCTGTGGGTTTCTGTGATTAGATCTGAAGCTGGGAATTTAAATAAAGCTGGGCTTTAATGATATGCTTGACAGGTCAGGATCTTAACATGCCTGTGTCAGGAGAGCCAACAAAAGTTCTGCCTTTCCGATACTAATCCAGACAGAAAGGATCCACATGTCTTCGTGAACAAACCGTGTGCGTGGACCCCATCTGGGCCGCCAGTGTGTTGGTGGCACGTAAGAAGGGCACACGGCAGCCAAGAAAGACCAACCACCAGGCAAGGCAGTTTGATGTTTGCCTTAGTGCTAATGCAAGCACAATGCTCAGTCTGAGCACCAGTGTTCTGTAGCCGCTTGTAGGCAAAATCTGGAAGCAATAGAGACATAAGGGGCTGACCACAGTCCCAGGGCTCGCACACTGAGCTCCCACGCTGTGGGAACTGGGCCGGAACACTGGTCTCCTCCTCCTCCCCAAGAACCAGGTCCTGGGAACACACAGGGCCAGAGGCCAGGCTTGAGAAGGGTCCTGGCCGCCTGACATGGTCTCCCCTGGAACTATTAGCCTCACCCTGGCCACACAATGCTGGACGTTCAAATAAACAGATGCACACATAGTGCACACACGCACGCACAAACGCGCACACACACACACACACACACACAGTGAGCACATACGCGCACACGCGCACGAGCACGCACATATACTGTACACGTAAAATGGCAAACAAGCACAAAAACACAAGCTGCTTGCACACACACACACATTCATTGAAGAATGTGCCCGGTCGCCACAGTGATTACATGGACTGTTGGGGTAGATAGATGGTGGATGGAACCTATCAGCGGTCACAGTCTGAAAAGTCTTGTTCAGCTGCGCAATTACCATTACCACCTTCTACTCCATTAAATGGGATCTTACAGGGAGGCTGTCATTTTGGAGAGAGGGCAGAGAGTGAGTGTGGTGAGTGGTGATAGAGGACAATTTATAGTCCCACGAGGAAGTGTTTAAAGAAAAAGGTTCACTTGTGTGTCACAGATGGACGGGGAATATATACAGAGCGGCTTTAAGACATGGGAGGGGCAACGGAGGTAAAGTTAGGATAGGGGCCGAATCTTGAGAGGGGCAATTATTACTTGGATCTGGATTTAATTCTCTCTTCTCATCACACACGATGAATCAACCTTCACTACAATATCACCTATTGTTTCCTCTTCAGTGATAAAAATGGGCGTTATTAAGGAGTGGTCACTGACTCAGCCCCAAATGTAGCAGGTCTGCTCTCAGCATAGCAGCATGTGTTTCTCCTGGAGAAAGTGAAGACGCCTGAATACTCCCAAACTGAAAGGCAGCAATGATAGCCCATTCCTCTGGGCCTTTCTGCAGTTCAAGCTATGTGTTTGTAGTGGTGGGAGGGCGAAGGGATGGTTCCAGGGCTCAGCACGGACCCCGAGGGCCGGAGAGACGGAGAGGTGGCACCCAGCGCCCTTTCATCTCCGGGCCTGATGCTGAACAGACATGGTGCCCGAGGACATCACGCTGGTCACTCTCATTATGCAGGGAAGAGATGTATGCCAATGCCACAGGGTCATACTGTATGTTGTCATGGGAAGCACATAAAATGAGCTCCTAAGTACTAGTACTAGTAGTACAATTACAACTGCAGTTATTAATCATACTCATAAATAAGCCTATCCTTAATGGTTTAAAATAGCCAATTGCCATTAAGATCATATTTTGATTAAGTTTGTGTCATCATAGGAAACAATAATAAAACGAAAAAGAGCTTTTGAAGACATTCCCGGATGCAAATTCACATCAAGGCGTACTGTAATGCTCGTGCACATGGTAATTAATACATCTATCGCCAATAGCTGGATACTGACACACCCACAACATCAGAATGTCTAGGTATGTCTGTGGAAATGATGAGGCCAGGGCATGTCTGAACAGTGCTAATCCCTCCTTTCATCTCCTCATATATGCCCTTTGTCCCCCCACCCCTCTCCTAGACTGGATAATTAACCCTGCAGAATTGGATTGACCGATGACCCCAATCACTTCATGTTTCGTGACTTCTCCACAACGCTTAAAACAGGTACAATTTGTCCGAATTAGAGATGAAGTTATCCAAACAAAACACGTATTGAAATGTTTGGATAAAAAAAGGAGAACCCTCATTATGTAAAATAAAAAGCTACATTAAAAAAAATTGACCTCCTCTAAAACAAGGCCCAACGTTAAGAGGTCTTCACGCTCTTACCTCAAACACTTCCTCGTCCAGGAGCCTCGTCCCAAACACGGTGACACCCTCTGTGCTGACAACAGCATTATCACCTCGCAGCAGATCCAGACTCTCCACCTTCTCACAGTCTAAGAAGAGGCTCACAGTCGTTCCCTGCACGCTGTAGGCAATCCTGTGCCACCTGAAAGTCAAGACGAGACAGGTCGGATGGTCAGATAAGGACCGAAAACCCCGTCTGGAGACAAGATGGCTGAAAGATCATCCACAGATTATCTTTATTTCTCGAGGGTCAAGTACTGTAGGTCAACTGTGTATTTAGTGGCAGTGTGATATGTAGCAATGTCAGCGAACTGTATTTTCATAACTCCAGTTTTGAGCCTGGTATTTCCAGTTGTAGCGTATCCATCTTAATATCTGACCAGAATTCTAGTTTTGGCCCCCACTCACAATGAAAAGTAAAAAGTAAAACTAAAATCATGCAATTTTAAAATAAAAACGTGCAATTGACCATATGTGTACTTGGCAAAGCCCCCAGAGGCCAGATTATACACATTGCTCCTACGAGCAAGGTACTGTGAAACTTCAGTTATATAGTAAATCAAGTCAATTCCAGTTCATGAGTTCATGTCTATATAGTATGAAGTGTTGTCACTGTAAATCACACGCATCAGTGACATAATGGTTTAATGTGGGGGAAGGAGGGGGGGGTGGCTATATGTACATGTGTATGCAACCGTACTACTGCCTCCCAGTCTTAGGTGGGCAGACATCTCATATATGTGAGTTAAACACCAAGCTGCTCGACCCACTTTCCGTCTGCCAAGTTAACCCTCTTGAAGGTCGGGTAGAGGTCAGGCGTGGGCTGCCCATGCTGGTCTTCGTACAGGAAGACAGGCGAGCGGCCCACCTCCAGGCCCAACTGTTGCACGCCATGCTCATCGTACAGCGAGAGCAGGAAGAACTGGGAGTCCTTCTTGGCTCGCACCGTCGCCATCAGGGAGAAGTCCTGGGGAAATGGAGAATCTGAGGGAACAGGAGGAGGAGGAGGAATGAAAAGTGAGGGCATACACGGTGTGACGGAACGTGGGCGAGGAGAGAGGAGAGGAGAGGAGAGGGAGGAGCACGGAGATGAGAGGTGAAGAGAGGAGCAGAGCAGTAAAGGAGAGGAGCATCGTGGAGAGGATAGGGGAGGGGGAGACGATTTAGTTCAGTCACGGTAGCGAGAGCGCAGCATGTATAGCCTGAAGTCTGGTGGCACTGCAAAAACCACCCAGTGAAAGCTCATAATGATGTGAAATATAAACCATGTGAAGCTGGAGATGCTAGCTCAGGGCTAGCACTTCCAGTTCAAAGAAAGGTCAGACCCCTGCAGTAGGTCTCGGTGGCAAAAGCATTGAAAGCCCTGTGGCAGATGACAGATAAAACAGATATGTATATATTAGGGATAAGACGATATACAATATTATCCTTTATTGTGATAAATAAACTGACTGGCTGATCGTATCGTGGTGAATGTCCATTATCAGGGCAATCATGAATATCCTCACATAAGCTGTCTAACTCACGTGCACAGTCCAACTGTATTGATTTACAAATGTATTTATTAGCCTGCATTTTTCCAGTCAATCACCACTATGGCTGAAGGCTCGGCTTGCCCATTGTGCCCGCCACATCAAAGAGATAAATCAGATTTGTTGATATACTGGCTTCAAAGCAAACAGAATCACTAAAAAAAGATACAGTATTGTATGTGTGTTAACAAATGTTTGTTTCTTAGAAAAATGTAAGAACAAGTCATTCCAGTATGTTTTAATGCCATTTTAAGAGTTTAATCATATTAACACAATAATAATGCAATTATTTTGGCCAGGATGATTGTGACATTCATTTTTCATATCGTCATATCCCTAAAATATACAGTATACAGTATGTAATCAAATGTTACGCAGTTGTGGTCTATACGCTAACTGTGCAGTACCAGGGAAGAGCTGCTTAGTGGGGGCGCTGAGCTGGATCCTTTTGTCTATTCTGTAGGCCAGGTCTGTCTCCTTCAAGTCTGTCCTGCTGGCACACAGGCCAGCATCCATAGACACCCCCTCCATGCTGTCTGACAGCTCCAGCAGCCGCAGAACATCAATGGGATTAGCTGGGAAGGAAATAACAGTAGCCAAAGGTACAGTATAAGATACAGAAGTGTATTTACAACAACATAGTTACAGTATAAAGAAGAGTACAATGATATATAGTTATACAGTAGTTCACATCGATAGATATATAGGTAGCATTGTCTTATTTACTGTGGATCCCAGTTTCAACTATAATAGTGAAGAACTATATTTTACAGTAAGTGGAACCACATTGCAGTAACATGGTGTTAGCCATACCATTTCTATTTCCTATGTGGTTACAGTTGCCCTATGCCGGTTTGAGGGCACTTTGTTGTTACCCTTAAATACTAGTTGTTAGCGTGCCAAGCAGCAGCCATTTAAGTGTGCCTGGAAACTGGTCATAAAGTGTGAAAGCTTCCTGCTTTCATGAGCTGGAGGAGACAGCTCTTTTGAGAAGTGGCTGCAGGTGGCTTGTGTTGTGCGGTGCTTATTATAGGATGCACAGCCGAGCCCATAATCCTACTGTGGCACACCTGCCAGCTAACACCTGCACATAGCCCACCCTGGCATTGTCTCGATCCCGTTAGCTTTTTTGCTAGCTTGCACAAAATGTACCGCCGCAGCGATTCTTGTATTCACGCGCCAAAGTGTGCTTATTCGTAATGAGCCGCTCACTGTAAACATGTTCTGAAGACGTGCGCTCTCGGTGGTAGGCCTTTTTCTCATTAAAGTGATGAGCCGGGGGTTTATTTGCATTCAGTCAGGCGCATTATTAGATGTCTGTTGATGATGTGCTGCTTCGTGCATTAGCCAGGATCAGGAGTTTTGTATGTAACTAGTCTCCAACCAGCTGCCAATGGGAGTCTTGGTGAGGAAAACTCAGTACTTAGCATTCCAGGCATGTTAAATGAGCATCCTAAATGTAAATTACCTCCTAGCTTTGCCCACTCTTACCAAGGCATGGCATTTATTGTGCCTGTTAAACATGTGGAGAGAATTTACTGGTGCCCAGACTTTGCTTGCGGAAAACACCGGGTTCCATTTTATGGTATTGTGTATTTGTACAGTGAAACAGCACTGAGCTCACTCTTTGAGCATTGTGAGGGGCCTTCAATAGGTTAGGCTATCCTGTGAATTACTGCCAAAAGAAATGGCACGGAATGAAAAAAAAAACATTTGGCATTTAATTTACAATATGATACAGCGTCATAAACAAGCCTAGCAAATTCAATGATTGCAGAAGTAACTAACAAAGGCTCGGGGGCATGGATACTGTGTCATGCTAAGCATCGCAAATTAACATTTGCCCACACACAATCGTTTATGAGACATTTCCTCGTTAACTCTGATTGGCCTACATGAAAGTGGAAAATTTAAACTAAATGTCATGGATTACAAACTACCAGAGATTACAGTATATAAAATGTACCCCAATCTCTCTCTCTCTCTCTCTCTCTCTCTCGCACGTGCGCAATTCACTCATAGTGTGAAATAGAGGTGATAAGATCAGCTCTGGGTTTCTCAGAGCACATCAATTGGAGCACCACAAAGCCTCAAAACATACTGGCCCAACTCAATAATGTCCTGATGTATTTCATTCCATGTAATGCATAAAGAGACGACCCATTCCGACAAACCCCAGACTTGTAACATACATTTATTTAGTTAGGCCTAACAGTATATAACCTGGTGTACCTTTACTGAGAAAGGTGCTGTCATTGTTTGTGTGCCTTTAAATTGATCCACATTTGTGGGTTAAATTATTTATATATAAAATACAGTATAAATTCCCCCTGAAACCAAAAACGTAGTTTAACATTGTAATTACATTACAAAGATGCCAATTCCAATTTGTGATTGTTATTAACTGATACATTATTAACTGCAATGTTGGGCAACTTGTTACTAGTTACTAGTAACTAACATATTACTAGTAACTATTAACTGTAATGTTATTATTTTTTTCAATGACTAGTAGTGTAACTAATTACTTTTAATACCCAGTAATAAGTAAAGTAATACTACTACTTTTTGAAGGAGTAATAAGTAATAAGTATCTAGTAATGTATTACAATTCCTGAGTAACTTGCCCAACACTGAGAAAGTTAACTGCGAAACACTGTGGCAATTTTATTTTCCAAATTTCAACAAGTATAAACATTTAAAATCAGTATTCCGTTCTGTTTTGCAACCTCTCCCGGGTAAAATGAATGCCGGTTAAATAGGGCTCATTTAATTAACAGAAGGAAAACTTTTTTTCTTCTTTTCTTGGACAGAGACCTCTGACCCCTATGAGTCATCTGAGGACAACACATAGCATCTGAAATGAGCACCAGTGCCACAGGGACAAAAGAGAGGAGGAGCACAAATTCCTCCAGAAAAAAAGAATTAAGTGTCAGGAAAAGAAAAAAAAACTTTTCATTCTCTTCTGCAGCAACACACACACACACACACACACACACACACACTACCGTGGGCTGGTCCCTGCCCCAGGCAAGTGGCAGAATGCCACGTGAGGCTGTGATGTGTCCAGAGATCAATAAAAGTAGAACTATATATTTACCGCCTTGGATTCATCTCTGTCACCATAATGGGAGCCAACACCTTGCCTGCGGCGCACGTTGCCTGAGCAAGCACTATACCTGCATGTCATTGGGTTGTGTGGTAATGCTCTCTCTCGCCTCTTGGCTGACCTCCAGCTCTTATCTAATCCATTTAAAGAGGGTCAGCATGTAGGGGTTTAACATTGCCCAAGGGCACGCGTGCATTCACTAGGTAAGGACTGGTTGTTTTTAGTTTTAGTTTTTATTCTAGTTTTTAATCCTCCATTTGGAAAGTATATTTTCCTTCGTTGGTGTAAGGAGAATAGGAAATTGAATTTTTCAAGGAAACCATTGTTCATCAATGGGTTTGTACCCTATTGGGTTTGGGGATGATTTGACTAATGAGGGTATTGATTGAACACATACAGTACTGTAAACAACTCCACAGTACTGTATCAACGTATAGGCCTTTTGGTCATGTCACGTTTGACAGACTCTGAATTAGCATGCTAACATTGCCAAGGTAAAGCTCTGACTCTATTGCAGTGATATGTTGTGCAGCGTGCTGATCCAAGATCACAGTATGATGAACTTATCAACATTTAGAAAAATCATTCACGGAATATTGGAGGATAACGTATTCCAAATGTCAGTTGAACCCGTCTGTTCATGTTAAAGCTGCGTGTGACAATACAATACATTACGGGCACACGCTATTCCACATATTTCATGTGGCATTTCCGCTCTCTTCCACTTTCCGAGCCGTTTTGTCTACAAGACCGTCATGTCTGCCCTGTGAGATCGCCATGCGTGCCCTGCGGCTCTGCTGTTGTCCCGGACGGAAAACATCTCAACATGTAGCCACTCCATCGCACAGCGCGCCCTCTGTCCGCTGCAAATGCCACCAATTACTACAGATGTGTGACACTTGGCACTGGAGCCCTGTGACCCAGACTCACCATACAAGCCACTTCACGCATGCTGGATGTGTGGCTGCAGCATAATGGCTTTTCTGTTCTCTCTTTCTCCTATTTGTTTGCACAAAATATGACTCTGAAGACATTCCACTGGACTTGCACCACCCACACACACACTGACAACACACACATACACACACAGAAAATCCATTATTGCCTGGGAAGAGTTTTTACAAGCAGTGGGGCTGATAAAACTGGGCAGAGAGGTTTACAATAGCTTAGCGTACAGAATGTTAGCCCGCATCCAGAGATTCGTGGCTAAGCTTGGAGATAGGGAGCTGCGGTGTCGCACTGTACATGCGACAATGACACATCAGCATGTGCCAGCCATCTGCGCATCAAGCGTGCTATACAACCCTCCTGCTTCACTATGGACGGCATAATGCACGCTTTAGTATAAGAAGAGAGGTTAAAAATGATCCCCTTTAAACGCATGGCCATTCAGTTCCTCCACCTCGGATCTCTAATAATGTCTAAATGGTGAAGAGCAATTAGTAATGAGAGGCTGATGACAGAGTAGAGGCGAAGCTGCTTCAACAAGGCTTCTCTCCGCAAAGACTCACTTTAATCTAATCAGCCCTGGGTCACTGCTGTGTGATTGCAGGAAAGGCGAGGCAAGTCAAGCGAAGAGAAACCCCAACACACACACACACACACACACACACACACACACACACACAGTTACAAACACAGTTGCTACTGTTCTCACATAGGCACACACATATCCGCAAAAACATAAACACAGCTACTCACACACACGCATGAACCCAAACAGTGCACTAACACAAGAGCACAGTAACACACACAAAAACCTTAAAAACTGTCTTAAACAAACAAAATGTATAAAACAAAAACACCCTGGACACACCGTTATGGAATAACAACCCACGCGCTCTGCAGCTCAACAATAACACCCAGATGAATCACCGAACAGTACTTTCCAGTACTTTCTGCCTTAGTCTACATTTCCCTCTGTATCGCTGCAGCCTTTCTGTCTGTCAGCGATCTGTCAAACACCCTGCTCTCTTCTTGTAAACAGTTGGTTATGGAAAATAAGAGGTGGGGAGCGTATCAGAAATGTCGGCCATGACGCCCGTGGCACGATACATTACGGAGACGGGCGAATGTGTTGGGCTGGAAGAATGTGAACAGGGTGGAGGTGATATTCATCACGATGATTGGCCTACAGGGCCCGGGTCTGCTTTCAGTTATCATCGTGCATTTGGGAGCCAATCAAAATCAGTGGTTGTGTGTGAGACCAAGCAGAATGCCTCCGCCGCACCGCGAAAACCGCTCGCCGCTGCTGCCTTATCATCCGGCATGTTGAGGACAAAGATATATTGTGTGCATATCACATCTCATTGTTGCTCCTTTTGTAACAACAAAGTCTACACTCTCTTTACACAAGTGACATCCACAGACAGACAGACTTCCAAACATGTAATTTACCCTCTGCGTCAAAACACGTAGCAATAGAACCCTTGATTAATGTGTTGAGGAGACTGAATATATGTCAGCGGCCCTTGGATAAGTCCTCTCGCTAAGGCTCGGGGTCTCTGGGAGCCAGGGTGTCGCCACTGGGTCATCTGCTGATACAGGGTTCAGTGTTTTCCCCGCTGTTCGCCTGAGTCCAAAATCCGTCCATCTCCACAGTTTATTCTACTCTGTGTTTGCACACAGCATGACAGCCCAGCAGGCCAAGCATTGCTTAGCCCAGGGAGAAAACACCTGCCCGTCAACACCCCTGTCTGGCCAGGAAATGGACAGACACACACACACACACACACACAAGTGTGCACACGAACACACACAAAACACACAATAATTCCTCATGAATGCATAAATACATGCCTAAGGCAGAGGGGTAGACCTGCATCCATGCAAACATGCATGCACATGACCTAACACCTATAGCTCATCCGTCACTCAGATGCATCACGGAGCCGTCTACCACAGTGTGTGTGTGTGTGCGCGCGCGTGCGCGTGCGCGTGTGTTAAAAGGATACGAGCACGTCTGTGTACAGCTGCCAAACAGCTATACACAGACGTGCTCGTATCCTCCTAGGTGTTCTGTTCATTCATGTTTTTTGAGTTACTCCCCGTAACATGCAGCTGGCCACAGCCCTATGGGCAGTTCTGAAAGCATTTGCTTCCAGTCAAAAAGGAGCCATGGGTGTTGTGCTTGTGTAGCGACGAATCTCCTCTCTATTACACACAAACACAAGCTCGTCTCACGTCTGGATATCCTATCGGACAAGCGAAGACATGCGCCCACCTGAGCCAATCAGTGACATCTGCACACACAACAGACAGAACAGAGCCTCTGGTTCCTTCTGTACAACTCTACTTGTAGTATAACATGTAGTGTTATAATGAATGTGACTCCTACGCGTCATTTTTTTAAAAATACTGTAATACTCATAACCTGGGATGACGTGATAGGTAGAGCATGCTAGAAAGGGGATGCCCGCTCATTGCAGACATCCTCTCCATCATGTCTGACACTTCTGCTCACGGCATCCAGTGAACAGGGTTGGTGCATTTCTGGAGGCCAGATGTTGTTGCACACCATAGACCGGGACAGGCTCCATGCACGATGTGTGCATACTGTAAGCATAATTTCTTCATAATAAATGCTGGAGGATTTCCAAAAGCTTTCAGCGCCCAGCAGACACATTTGCAGCCTCAGCAGCATCAGCGGGTCACGGTGACAGCAAAAGAACTCTGACGTCTCCCCGTGTTTCACCTTTAAATCAGAAAAACACGTCGAGTCATCGCAACAGCAGATAGCAGAAGCACTGTACAGACAGCAGTTTCTGCATCACCCATTGGCTGGTGAATTTATCACCACCTATGGTTTACATGTGCCACTTGTTTACATTTAGATGATAATAAGGGCCCCTCGCTTGCACCAATGGGAATCAAGCTTAGCTAAGTGTTGGCAAATAGTTCAAATGAGACACAAATGGAAGGGGTGAGTATGTGAATAAAAGTAATTCCTAAGGGGGGAATAGGGGTGTAAAGTATAAATGACAAGTAAAAACATACACTCTTTTTGAGTCGCTTGAGTGGCACTTAAAAGAAAAGAGAACGAACAAAGGGAACATTTTGAAAAGGCAAAAAGGCTTAAAGATTACAGTATAAACTGAGGGTGCAAGAATGTTTCACATCCTGTAATCAAACATGACTACAAAGTGATCTCTCATCTCTCCAAAACACACACAGACAACCAGCTGTGAGAATACTATGAAGAGCTGAATGTGTACTGTACTATACATAACAGTAACATCACATCATCGCACATTGTACTGACTAAACTGCACTAGTTTATCAGTGCCTGTATGTATGTGTAAAGCCAATCACGAATGGAAAACACGCCCGCGCACACGCACACACGCACGCACACACATGCACACACGCACAAACACACATAGCAAACAGCTGGGTGTTCGATACTCCCATTTCAGCTCGACTGTTTGCTTTGGTAATTTCCCCCATTAATCTCAGCCCCTGTGCAGCCCCTCATTAGAGGACGCAATAGACCAAATATCGCACTCGTATGTCATTTGTTTAATGTCAATATTGGCTAAATTCCGAACATCTGAACCTCTTTTCCACTAATTCCAGAGAATAGCCCAGTTAGCCGTAACGGGCATGCATTTGTCAATGAGGCATCTTTAAGCACTTCTGGTGGCCATAGAGTTAACTGCTGTTGGGGTGCATCACCCTGGACTAGACATGGCCACAGGGCGTGGCCTATCGCTCTTATCGGGGGTCTCCACTCCCAGACTCTAGTGTGGGTGGCAGATACTGTAGGAATGAGCTAAATCAAACATACACATCACACACATGTTGGAGTTTATCCTGGGAATAGTGGACTCTGACGGCGTCAATATCAGCTGAACAAGGCCAGAACCCCATATGTTGTGTTGTAGGGTGTTGTTGTGGACAGTAAAATGCACACCAGGACACTATCACAGACAGACCAGTTCCTTGTCATGAAGACAGATTATTATTATTATTATTATTGGAAAAATTACTTCCAGTTTTCTTCCAATTCCCTGTCTAGAGTGAATACATTACATTTTATCGTTGGCTCACTGCTGCCTTCAGTTTTGACCTGTAAACACTTTTGTAATTGCCAGGAATAAAATGTGCATCTGCATGAGTTTCCAATATATTCATAACTCGTGTTAGTGCTAAGCAGGCCTGTGTGTTGGCACATTAAGCAGATCCATGACAGGAATTTTAATCTACTCAGTTCGGTCAGTGTTTCAACGATTCACCTCCTTCCCAAGCCAACGTTAAGCCGTTTCACAGCAAACCGACACTGGTCACAAGCAAACTCTATAACATCCATGACATCATAGAACTCCTAAGGTCTAGCAAGCCTACTCTACAGTATGGGGGTGGCACAAATACGATATGGCCACATCTGACCTGCCTGCACCGCAGTTGTTTATCACAAATGCTTACAAATGTAGTCTATATTTATAAGATATTAATAAGGGACTCCATAGGTGCAATGATGCGCAATGGTTATCTTTTTTATCAGCAGTAATTTTTCTGTTCAGACGTTTTATTGTAGGCCTAGCCCTAGGCTATTCCAAATCTAAATATTCTAAAAGTTATTTCGATTTTGCAGGTTTGAACCAAGAGTCAATAAATAGGCTGCTGTATTCCATCCAATGAGAAAAAGTACCCCTTCTGCAGCACCACCACAAGTTAAACAGCTAAATAAAATATATATTCAATGGGGGAACGTGACGAATGCAAAATTATTTAAAGCACATAGAGATATAAAGATATGGAATGAAGGCTACCGAACTATCAGGACGTTTTTAGTTTTTTTGGGTACACATTCTCGCGTCATCGCAAAATCATATAATTCTCGGCAGGTGTTTATGTAGCCTATACTTTACCAGTATGTGCCGTTGTTGCGTGTAGCAGGATAACAAAAAAAATACATATCCTCCTGCACGCCCGAGTCCTTATTAAGTGATCCATCTTTCCAAGCGGAGACCCCCTCGCATCCGCCGGCGAACTTTAACTCAATATTAAGTTCGATGGAGCTAAGCAGCCATGCGTAGAGAAAAGGAAAACAAACCGGCGACGCGCCTGCACTATCTGTAGTTTCAGTTACTGCTTGTTGAATACGTTTTTTTGGAGGCTTCACTCAACTTTGCTCTGTCCCTCTCATTCAATTTCTCCCTCTCTCATGCTTCCTCCCTCCCCCTCGCGCTCCTCATCGTCACCCCTCCCTTGGATGGTGGAGGAGAGAGTGTCCCCGTGTCCTCCATCGTAAATCATCGCTTCCCGTGGCGTAAGAAGTTTATTAGCCCGATCATGTGTTAGCTCTCACGTGCCAATCGTTAATAATCATTTAAGGTTTCCCTGGTAACTTCTTAGTTTTTAGACAAAAAACTAAATATAAAAAGGATAGTAGTGCATCCGATGCTTTAGTTATATGATTTCAGCAAATTAAGCACAGCTATTGGTAGATTGTTTAATGATCGATTGGTTTATTGATGATGATGATGATGATGATAATAATGATGATGATGATGATGATGATGATGATGATGATGATGACGACATGATTGTGATGGAGAGAGTCTACTGAGAGAGAGACTGTACAGTCTACACCTGAAAGTGAAGATCTGATCAGAGATCCTCCAGGATATTTAGGGTGCCCCAGATTTGACCTTCAGAGTAACTCTCCAGTGTTATCGCCCTACTGGCCAGTCTAAGGAGATCTTACTTCTATGGGCAGGTTATCTCCACTATTGCTATAACAACACTTGCTCAGACAGAAGCATTACCATTATGTCTTATAGCAGCCTAACCTGAGGTCAAAGGTCACTGAATGCTTCCAGAGATCTGACGATGACATGTACTGCCTCCTAATTACGTGGGATATGATTTGATCTTTACAGTTACTGTTAAATAATTGTGTTAGAATTTGGTCAGTTGAGTTGCCATACAATAATCCCATTCAGTATATTTATACAGTATGTTGTCCATGTCAGTGGCAGACTGTCAGATATCCCTGTATGATTTGTTTGGATTACAGTTTGCCATGTAAGATAAACCACTGAGACCAATGATTTAGCTGCAGGACACTACGCTGCACAGTAAGCAGGCAGGCACAATATACAGCATATAGGGGTAGTGTAGAAATACAAAAGAATATGCAGTATGTGTTACAGTATGCACCTATGACTTCTCAGGGTGCTGAACAGACATGCAGAAAGCCCAGGAACAAATCATCACTATCTAGTACACGTCTTGTGAAGAGCTTGTATCTAACTGAAATGATATTATAAAGATAACATTACTGGAGTCCAGGGGCTGACAGGCCATTTCTTCAAGGGCCAGGGGATCTGAAATGTGTTTTTCTCCTGGGGGTCCTGGGGGGCAGGCTGGCTCTTAAACCACAGAAACGGAGAGAATGAAAGATACTGTACAGAGTTAGCAAGAAAGACAGCCATCCAGTCACCCGTCCAAAAGCTCAGTGTCATTGACAAAATATAATGAGAGAGCAGAGCGGGCTGGACATGTGCTTGTTCATGAGAAACAAACAGCACCTTTTCTTCACCATGTACTTTAATTCTTACAGAAGGTATCTGATTCTGGTATTATTATTATAAATAATAAATGAACACAGGATTATAGCAGTGAAATCACCCATTTGATCATATTGATTGTTTGTCTATACATTGTAATTCTCCATGATATATAATTGAAAAGCACTGAGTTTTTATTCCAAGACAAATGTTCCATTAATGGAACAATCTCTGTCCCAAGGAAAAAAAATATGAATCAACTAACCTTAAAACACAACACAATGGCAACAAATGCATTACAAAAACAGGGAGCTGTTCTATGTAAAAACCTGCAGACATGGACAGATTAAGATTTGTTCACTGGGTAAACAATAGATCACTCCTGAATTCCCATCTTTTACTTTCTTAATTCCAGATTAGCTACCCCAAGTTAGGGCCACATTCCATTCATCTTTTAGCAGATAGTTACTAAGAGTCCACTGAAGAGTCTGAGCTCTGGGTGAGAAATACTTCCAGCATACAGCGTGCCATACCTATAGACAGTGTACATCTCACCCTTTGACATTTACACAGTAAAAACACAAACAAGACATCTATGTCATGATGGCTCTTTTGGCTAAACCTTTTGGCTTACATAGAGCATTGTTAGCTCATCGACCCAGCACAGGAACAAGACCAACACACTGATATATGTATGCATTTTATACAAAGAAGCCATCATAACATGCAAGACATTTCTAATCAAATACCAAGTCAGCCCATTTGTCACTTGCCAATGGAAAGGAACTTTAATTCACCACAGGGTTCAGAAAACAGCGTGACGGTAATTAATAAAAGATGAATGCAATTTACAATTTATGTCTTAAGTTGAAGTGCTGCTCCACATTATGAACAGAACTAGATTTTACAGATTTACAGATTTACAGATTTTGTGTTTGTGTTTATTTCAAATATGTTTCATTATAAGATGACAGTTTTGTTCTTTTATGTAGTACAGTTAAACCTCAAGAGTCCAAACTGTTTTAACAGAGCATGTGGAGTGCAGGCACTACAATATATTAGATTACATGTGTTTTTAAAATAAAATGATATTAAGGCGTGCAATGGAATTTTCTGTTCAAACATTGTATTCTATTCTATTACTTGTTTCAATATGGACACTATTTTTTCATCTCTTCTTTTCTGTCATTCATTAACAGAGATTATCAGATTCAAATACCTTGTATTTTCTTATATATATTCACATCTTAAAATATCCCTGCTACATAGGTTCTGCAAATCACAGTAGTGATGGTGCATAATTACTGTTTGAAATCCTTGAAGCTTCAGAGGTGTTCAAATGAAGTTATCAAAGTATTTCCAGACCTGTTTCATGAAGCCAAACAGTATTTGTGATTTTAATCAGTGTGAGAATGAGTTTGCATGGGTTCTGATCTTTGGTTTGAAGAACATGACACGACAAGACAACGCAAACTGTCAAGCCAAAAATGTCAAAGTCAAATGGAGAACAGACTCTTGAAATGTGTCAAAACATATTTGCGTATGATAAATGGGGAATAAAACAGTTTTAAAGCTAAGATGAGCTAACCAGTTTACACATCAAATTACATCACTCTAGAAAATTATGATGGGAAATTCTGAGGGTAAACTGTATCTATAATAATGGCTCAACTCAAAACTATAAATAATCATGGATTGGTTTGAGGGATTTCAACTCTAATATGTATCTGCATAATATACAGTCTACCCTGTGTATTGCGTAATACAGTATACCGTACATGTAGTCAATTCTTTCAAAATACGAGATGACACGACTAGCCTACTGTGAATCTTTCACTGTGAAAAAAGGAGGGTAATGATTACCAGGCTATAACCATATTAAAATAGATTAAGTTAAGGTGAATGTATGCCATTTTTGCAGTGATGCATATTAGTGTACATCATTATACATTTTGGATTGTGAAGAGATGAGGCAGCAAGAACCATTTTTCCCATATGTTGAGTTAAGAAAAGGCCATCTGTCTTCAATAAGTGACACATGAAAGTCTGTATGATGTGTGTGTGTGTGTGTGTGTGTGTGTGTGTGTGTGTGTGTGTGTGTGTGTGTGCTGATGATTAATAATATGTCTTAAATTAGGATTTGCTTAAAAATCAATCAAAGCGATGGCAGGAAACAGGAGAAATAAAGGCATTGAGCCAAAGTACTGGAGGCTTTTTGCTTGCGGGCAAAATGTAAACAAATCTGGTGGGTAACATCCCGATGAACTGTATAAAGTCTTTCAATTTACACTTTCTCTGCCCC
>JAODLL010023107.1:0-25242 GCA_026546735.1 Forbesichthys agassizii
AGACCCAGGACCAGGTGGAGAGATTATATCTCCAAACTGGCCTGGGAACGCCTCGGGATCCCCCAGTCAGAGCTTGCCGATGTTGCTCGGGAAAGGGAAGTTTGGGGTCTCCTGCTGAAGCTGCTGCCCCTGCGATCCGACTCCGGATAAGTGGGAGAAGATGGGTGGATGGATATTGTAAGGATTCAAGATATTTACATATGCAGTGATTGATTGGTTGATTAATTAGTCTATCCAACTTTACTCCAGAGAGACAGTTCGGTTCGTAACTTGTAATGCAAAACAGGCTGCTGTCGAACACAATGTAACTTTGTGTAACTACAGTCTGGCTGAGCTGTCTATAGTGGATGAGTCAAACCTCCCCAATCACCTGTCCAACCATTCCATCTCAGGTCTAGCACATCCATCAAACATGAAAATACCTGTCCAGGCCTAGGTTGCATCAGGAGTGGCGAGTGTCAGTGGCGAGAAGTCACTGGTTCGAGCCCAACTAACTCCTCACTAAGTGCCCTTGAGCAAGACACCTGATCCTAACTGCTCACTGTGGTTTTATGACGCCTTTCATGGCTGACTATAAAACAGAGGTCTTTTGGGCCAAGGACCCCTTGGCTGATTGAAACACGGCAAAGGGACCCCTTATTACATACAGTATCACCTCAAAATGTTGTTGTCGGGCTAACAATAATGTGTATGGCGGCCCATAGTGCCATGTAGAAAAGTAAAAAAGAAGCCACTAAACCAATAAAATAATTATTGACATATATATATATATATATATATATATATATATATATATAGCACAGGTTGTATTTATGGTCATGTATATTTTATATTTTCTGACATTTTAAGTTTTGAAATAAAGTATGTTTGAGATCATATAATTTGGAGGATCCCCTGTTGAAGACCTCTGCTATAAAATGTATGTTAAGAAACTGTCAAACTGAAACCAAAGAAACCCAAACTTTGTGTACCTGCCAAATCAAATTCAAAACCGCTCAATTGGGCATAAAGCTGCCTGTTCTGGCAGCACTGTCTGCCACACACCAAGTAAATGCAGCATAATGCTGTTGGTTTACACTAGGAGTCACTCTTGCTCTGCTAGCATCAGTAACTAGGTTAAGCATAGCAACAGTTACATTAGCTGTAGGTATAGGATTTGAGAGTTGCAACGAGAATAAAATACGTGGGTTGTCAACCAGAGCAGATATTCATAGCTGGCATTGCTAAGAAAGTATAGCTTCAGATCCTTCAGATGGTTAGCAGTGGTAAGCTAAAGAAATACAGTTATGCGTTAAGTGTAATTTAATGACACCTTTTCCTCTTCCTGTAGCCACCTGTCGCAATTTTACACAGCGGTCCTTTTAAATACTTGACCTTTGTTTTATTTTGTGTTAGTACAGATGTATCATTTAATGAAGTATGAATATACTATATGATACTATATTGACCCATTCCCCCGCCCCTACTGAAATCATGCTGCTCTGTAGCTCAGCCCCTCTTTCCCCTGACACCCCTGTTGTCGTCACAGCAGCCTCCACCAGCGCATCGCCTCCTCACCACTCCTCTGCAGCAGAAAGGAGCATCCTCTGCTCTGTCTCTCTCCCATCCCCTCTCTCTCTCTCTCTCTCTCTCACTCTCTCCCCCCTCCCTCCCTGTCGCTATCTCTCCCCTCCCTCACCCTCTCTCTCGCTCTCTCTGTCAGCTGGAGTGTCCTCAGGATGAGGCTAGCAGCAGAGAGCGGCTGCTGTAGAGAGAGAAACAGTTACCGCATCGGCCGTGATCGGGGCTGCAGCAACGCGCCGCAACGCTAGCCGCTGCCCTGAGAAAGCACCGCTCATACGTGTCCTCTCTCTCTCTCTCTCTCTCTCTCTCTCTCTCTGTCGTCTGCTGTACCAGTGATGGGGAGGACCACCATGTAGAGAGGCAGCAGCAGCGTAGCAGGAGCAGGAGCAGCAACAGAGATGGGAAGCCCCACATGGAGCGCGGCTGGACCCCAGCCGTGTGGAGCCTGAGACCGCCCGCCCGGACCTCCACCGCCGCCTCCCCTCAGGGTTGAGACTCCCACCCACCCAGAGGGGGCTGTAGACCTCGAGCCCTCCTGGATGCTCCCTTCTCGTCACAGAGCGCCCGGCATTCTCCTCCTCCTCCTCCTCATGATCCTTCCTCACTTCTCCTCTCCCTCCTCTCCTTCTCTTCCCTGACTATTTTTGGGGTTGTGTGTGGTTTTTTTTTTCTCCGCGCACCACCTTCACATCCCTGCAACCCCAGCCATTCCTCCCAACAGCGTCTCGTCTCCTGTACCGGAGGAGCAGCCCCGCGCAAAGTCGTCGTCCCGTTTTGGATCCCCCCCCCCCTCCCTCCCCACCACCACCACCCCCACCAGCGCTTTCGTCCATTTCTGTCTGCCTGCGGTTCCTGAGGCAACAGACCTCCGTATTTTCTCTCCGGTTCTCTCCGGTCCTCTTTTTTTTGGAGAGCTCTTCTTCTGGTGGTGGTGGCGTGTGACTGCTCCGTACAGTAAGCAATAACCATCTCTCCCCACTGACTCTCCACAATGGGGGACCTGGCCAACAGCGATTTTTACGCCAAGAACCAAAGAAACGCGCACAACCATGACGGGGGCTTTGGTGCCTCACTCATGGAGCTGCGTGCTCTCATGGAGCTCCGCGGCATGGAGGCGGTGGCCAAGGTTCAGGAGGACTATGGGGACCTGGAGGGGCTGTGCAAGAGGCTGAACACCTCGCCGACGGAAGGTGAGCGCTGTGTGCGTGTGTGTGTAACGGGTGTGTGTAAAACGTGTGTGTGTGTGTGTGTGTGTGTGTGTGTGTGTGCGTGCGTGCGTGTGCATGTGTGTGTAATGTCTGTGTGCATGCGCGCGCGCGTGTGTGTGGGGGTTGTCATTGTACATCGAATATAATATTAATATGGATTTATTCTGTATTGATCTTCTAATGGTGGAAATGTTTATGCATGCACGCGTGTGTGCACGCGCACGCACACACGCACACACACGCACACGCACACACACACACGCACAAACGTGAATGCATAGCGGTCAGGAAATGCAGTCCTGTTTGAAAGGACCAACAAAAATGATTCTCTGTCAGCCGGCAACAGTGTTGGACGTGATTAGTATGCATAGAAATGTTCCTGGACAATTTAACCCCCCCCCCCCTCTTCCCCACTCACACACACACACACCACACACCACCACACACACACGCTGCTTATACAACCCAACCGCCCACCCATCTCTTATCACTCTTATCCTGCTGGCCAATCAGGCGCAGCGTTATTAGAGAGCAGGTCTCTGGGGCAACAAGGTAGAGGTGGGCCCACGTGGGGTCTGCTGTTGGTTCTGCTGCTATGGGATTGAAATGCAGAATAACGGGAGCGGGGATTATGTTCTGATAATGTGAACATGATACATATTGAATATGATACGTGAATGTATGAGCATTCATGTAGTCCTGTGTTTCATCACGCCTTAGACATTGAATGATAGTTTTCCTCACACACAGTGATCATTACAGCATGTCAATAAGCGTTATGTATGCGTTCAGGCAGGGTTTTTTTGGGTGTAGAGCCCTAATGCTGCAGCGGTGCAGCATGCCCACCATGAAGTGGACCCTCTCTAGAACGTGTGCACCTGAATATTTATGGCACTGCCACCTCTGCTGACATTGGGAGTGCTGATCAGTATTAATGTTGCCGCCTGTGTGACATCAAAGGCTATATGTGACCTGATAGGGGAATAGACCCAGGGGATTGTGTGTCCTTGCCTTTTCCACCAATGGTGTCAATGCTAGGTCACTAATTAGTAATGTCTGCAGACACAGTTTATTCAGGTGAAATGCATTCTCAGGCTAGGAAAGAACAACATGCAGAACAATTGAAAACAGTATGAGTGCTAGTGAACGCTGACTCATGGATGTAGTTGCTGTAACTGCTGTCTTTATACAGTACAGGGTGAGAATAAGCCTACAGTGTACATGTTACCACCATTACAGTAACACTGATATATTACAATGGTATTCATGATATAGAATATGAAATCATTTTGTTGAATTCTGTACTAAGTTCCATACTGAAAATTAGCTTTTATTGGGAGGTATGAAAAACAAAACCCAGTATCGCTGCCTACAGCTTAACATCACTGACTTACAGTGTAATTGTATTTGAAAGAGAAACCTACATTTATCATAAATATCATTTGGGTTTTACCAAATTTCTTAATACCAATTCCAAGTTCAACACTGAGGTACAGTACAAAACTCCATACACTCAGAAACACAATGTAAAATGTTGTCTGTCCTTAAGAAGTTTTTTCTATCAATTAACATAAACCTAGCTCACAATAAAATGTTTTGCTGCATTACAAATTTGTTTGAAACAATTTCATGTAAAAAAGCAATAGAAGGACTTTGTTGCATTAGATGGTTTAGTGGAAATGTCAGTATCAGATGTTTCATTTTCACAAACAGGTGTGCTTAAAATCCACAGCTACTGTACTGCTACATGGCAGAGGGTCTCTTCTCTAACCTCCCATCAAAGGCTTGCAATGGAACACTTCCTTTTCTCATTGTTTGTTAAGTGGGGACCAGGTAGATGCCCAGAACTATTTACATTAGTGGTCCCAAGTGTATCTCTTGTTTATGCTGAGTGGGGCTTCTTGCACACTCAGAAATATGATCCCTGCAATTATCTCTGAAGGTATGTTGTATAGCCGGCTGTCATCATGAGGGGCTGTGTAATGTGTATGTGTCCCAGGAGGCTGCTGGCACCAGTGAAAAGCCTTTAGCATGGTTGACCTATTAGCCTTGTGCTGCATAGAAGCCCTTTCAGACGATACTAAGTATCTTTAGAAAGGAGAACGCACTGGCCTGTAAAACACAGTATAGCCAGGTAGTTGAGAAGGCTCTCTTACTCTGGAGCATCTTAGACACATCAGGGTGTTGCATTATCGTTGTTATGATAAATGTCAAAGGGAACAAGAATAATACTGTATATACTACAATTATATACAGTAGTATACACGGTATATACTGTACTGTATATATTTATACACACAAATGTTAATATGTACTGTGAAGTTATAATATGATTAAATCCTGGGGATTTGTATTTTATGCAATAAATGTGCACAGTCTAATTTAGGTTTGTTATTATGTGACAGTGCCCAGGATATAGTTTCCTTTGTCCACGTCTTGAATATCTGACAGCAGCAGCTATAGCACTACCCTGAGACAAGCGCACGCACAGGCTTCCCACGACTCAACCTGCTTCTTATGGGATAGCCGTAAGTAGCCTAGACAGGTGCTTCCGGAACATTTGTGCTCTCGAGAGGGTGGAATAATCTGTAACAGTATACAGCAGGTGACTCCCCGAGTGTAGTGAGTGTAGTGATATGGTACCCAGGGCATAGACAGTCCCTTAGGTGTATGTGGAGCTCAAGGGGGTTAGATTCAGGGCTCAGATTCACTTTGGGTGTAGTCAGAAAAGCAGTTTATGGATACACTCAGCACGCGACTAGTATTGTTGTCCTGTTGTCACGTAGTATTTTTAACCTTTTGGGTTTCTTGTTATTCATCGATTGACACCGTGTTTAGGGATCCACGTTTTCCATACAAGGAGCGAGGCACAATGATCCCAGGTTGCACTGACTTACAAGGCCTTCTAATGAGACGGCGGCCTCGTTCATGCTCTGCGCTGTCAGCCATGTGACTTCACGTGTTGAGGTGATGGAATCGGCGCTGTCCCTCGTGCTTCCAACGGAAGTCTGTATCCGAGAACACGCGCCCACGCAGATTCTCTGCCCTGTCTCTATCCCACACGTTTGTGCCGTGGCGCCGCAATGCCTCTATGGTCAATATTCATCTCCCTCCTTTTTACCTGAGTCACTCCTCTTCAATCCTTCTCCCTCTCTCTCTCTCTCTCTCTCTCTTTCCCTCTGTCTCATTTCTTCCTCCTCCTTTGTTCTCCTCCACGGTTCAGTGAGCCCTCCCAGACGACGCGCCTCCTCCTTATACTGTACCTCTCCTCCTTGCACCTCCTTTCCCTGCCTCTGTTCTCATTTCTATTTCTGTGTGCTGGTCGTCGGTGTCCCGACGGACCGCTGTGCAGCCTAGCCTAAATGGACCTGTTCTACATCCGTAACCTTCACTGTCTCTCGCTGTTTAGCGGCAACTGTTAAAGTAGATCGCCGTATTCCAGGTTTGGGGAGTTTGAAAAGGTGCTGTACTTCTTGAACATAACGTGGCATTCAATTAAGACACATCGCTACAGATCTCACGGCTGTCATGTTGTCATTTGTGCTAATTGGCTTGTTTTTGCGTGTGTGTGTGTGTGTGTGTGTGTGTGTGCATGTGTGACAGATTAATAGAACAGATTTCAAATCTGGGCATTCACTCTTCTTTCAAACCCTCAACTCTGTGTAATTACAGTATCTTCATGTGTTTGGTGGCTAGGTGATATTTTACCCAAAGGTAGAGCATGCCCCCATGTATGCAACACGTATGGATGTGAATGGTGTTGCTTATCAGAACCAGAAACACACGCACGCACGCACGCACGCACGCACGCACGCACGCACGCACGCACGCACGCACGCACGCACGCACGCACGCATAATCTATTATGGCAAGGGCAAGATGGTCTAGTGGTCTGGGTGTTGGACTTCCAGCCGGAAGGTCGTGGGTTCAAACCCTGGTGCTAAACTACCTGTAAGCATCCTTGAGCAAGATGCCTAACCCCTAACTTCTCCCAGTGGTTGGTTGCACAGCAGCAGTCACCATTGGTGTATGAATGTGTGTGTGACTGGGTGAATGACAGACAAAATACTGTAAAGCGCTTTGGATAAATGCACTATATAAATGCGCTGTACAAATAAATTTAACATTTATTATCAATTGAGGATGAGTACGTAAAATAGGTATGTATGTGTCCATCCAAATCCAAATTGTTCCTTGTGCTCGAAAGTACAGTTCTGTGTGCATGCGTGCTTGGTGCTAGCTAAATGTGGGGTTGGTGAGGATGATGATGTTATGGGATTGCTTCATATACAGCTGTTTGACTGTGCATGTTTACGGCAACATGTTGATTTATGATGAAAGATACTCCAAACTGTGCATATTTAATCAAAACACATTGGCAGGTTCTCCCCTTTACTCTCTCTCTCTCTCTCTCTCTCTCTCCCTCTCTCTCTCCCTCCTACGCCCCGTCCATGATGGCAGTGCTAATCACATCGTGATGCACGCACCCCTGTGACATATTCTATTTAATCTCTGTCCCTTGTGGACCCCCCCCGCCCCCCCTCTTCCCCCATACATCTCTTTAATAAGGACAATTCCTCTCCTCTCACAATCAGAGAGAGAGAGAGAGAGAGAGAGAGAGAGAGAACTTCAAGGGCAGATTTGATACACACACATACAGTACACATAAACACATACACACACACACCGTTGTTACTGGTACACTGGCATGCAGTGAAATTGGACGCCCGACTGAATAAACAGGGCCGATGCCAAACACCATTATGATTATCTCTGTGGCTTTATCTATATAGTGTAATGTATCTTTGTGTAAATACTGCAAAACTACATGTGAATAAGAAGGAGGGTGTGGGAAAATATTGATACATACACTCCTTCAATAATATAATGGTTTTCTAATCAACTTGTCTGGTAGATTTAGAATAATTAGATGTGTTGTCTATATTAGATTACAAATGATTTATTTACTATGTGATGTATTTTTAACACATTCGTTTGGAAAAGATTCTGTACAAAAGTACAGAATTATCTATTTAATATTTGAATTAACGGCATAAATATACATTGTTGAAGGTCACTAAGGTCAACATGGAAAGCCATTCTCTTTCCATGATTTTCAATCATTTCTTTTTAGTTTACCTTGCAGATGTAGTGCCTTGCACAAGGACACTTTGGCAGTTCAGCGTGGGTAATGTTGTGGTGAAGCCAGTCCAAGGCTCCTATCTCTGTCCTGTCTCCATTCACATGACGTTCTCATCGATGCACTCACTGTTTTGAATGTAAATGCACTGCTTGATATCAGGGGGATGGATACTAGTTTTGACAGGGGTGTCAATGGTTTTAGCTGGTGTGCAGAAGTCCCAGGCTGTAACCCGCCTATTTCATCTGTGTCAGCTATTTTTCCTGGGTTGACCCCTCTCTCTCTATCTCTCCCGCTGCGGGGCAGAGCTGGGGCAGTGCCACTGCTGCCAACATTTCAAGAACACTTCCTGCCCAAGGTCAGACGAGCAGACCAATCCCAGGAGCAGGTCCAGCCTGGCCTTACTCAAAAACCCACAGCCTCTTTGATGTTTACAGTGTGGAGTGAGAATTCCACGAGTAAAGTATCCGGAAGATAGAGACCATATTAGGACTCTAGCATACAGATGTCTGTCCATGTACAAACTGTTTTCTTGTTAGAGTTGTTACATGCAGGAAGATACTAGCAAAGGTGTCAGGCAATTCAATTTGTGATGTTTTTACATACAGATTTGCATACTGTATACTTTTAGACTCAAAACCCAGGCATAAGCCTAGAGTGTGTCTTTCCAACACGCAAATTACCTCATTACATGAGCAATCTGTAGAATTACAGTAGCTGCTATGTCTGAATGGGCAATCTGGACCATCCAAATGTGGTACCAATTTTCTCACTCACATTTCCTTGAGCAAAATAACAGAACCACACCACTGAGTGGTTGATCATCTCACTGTTATTCAATCAAGACACAAAGACTAAAGTAGTTAAGGTGGAGAGGCAGGCAGATGTAAGACGTTATTACGCAAATCCTTGATCAAAGGCTGTAGAGTGAGCGTTGGATCTGGCAAACGTGGGCAGCCATGTCTGTACGAACCTGGCGCTGCCATCCCCCTCTGATGCTAGGTGATGTTACAACTACAAATGGAAGTGATGGATTGTCCAACCCACACCCAGACCATTACACAGAGTCAGCACGATTAGTGGTCGATTAGTAATATGTTGTATTCAGAATTAGATCAACACAGTCTCTAACTATCCTTAAAAGTACTGACTCGTCCCCTCTCAACCTCTGCATTATGCAGCGGTCAAGCTTTTGTTTAATTTGTGTAATATAATTACATTTGTAGGCATGTTTGAATATGACATAACGTTAATAGTGAAGGTGACATGGCAATGTAAAGCATGATAATTGACTGTCACTGACACATACAGTATACATGTATTATAACTTGTATCACCAATCATTATTTCATAAGATATCAGGGGCACAACAGGGCGTTGACGTTTCACCTACACAAAGCACCGCTCTTGCCAAAGAGCAAAAGGTGCATTTGTCTCTTGCAGGATGGAGGTCTGACAATATGGAGACATCAGAGTGTGTGTAGACTTCCCTTACCTGTCATGATTATTTCATGGCTGTTTCTGGTAGCATGCATTTTAATGTCTGTCCTTATTGTGTCAGGGGCTCATCTGAGCCCAGCGGTGTAACCAGAGACTGACACCCGGGACGCGATACAGACCTGTGTCTCCCTTTCATCCTGTTGGACCAGGATAATCTAACTTTCAATCTCAATTGACGGCTGCTTTATGTGCACGCGTGCAAGAGTGTATGCGTGTGTATGTGCACATATATTGGCATATTTGTTAATTGCCTAACCCTCCAGGTGTTGCACTTACGTAATTATTTCAAATTAACTCCTGTTGATCTGTCCTGTCTTATTCTGGGCTGACACCTGCTGGCGGATCTCACATTTAACATTTAACAGCTATTTGTCATCAGTTGGTTTCAGATTGTGGAGGGGTGTGTGTGCGCACATGTCATTCATTGTGACATTGCAACACATACACAATGAAACGGTATGGGATGGGGTATTTATGGAATATCATAGAATTATATCTCCTGCATAACTTTCATTTAGGATTAATAGAGAACAATATTTTGTGTAGTTGTTTACTGGTCCTCTTTAGGTAAAGTCTCCATTTACTGTAGAGTGTGAGCTTATAAACGAAATAGAATTCTAGATCAAATATTCATGTTGAATATTTTCATCTCTGCCCGTCTTACACTACTTTAAGACTGACGGTTGTGGGAACAAACGAACACAAAACTCAGGTGATGTTTTCCCCCCAATTGACAAATTGCATGACTAATGGTATAAGGCAACATTTTCAGTCTTGTCTTGTCAGGCCTAAACGTGAGCAATATTTTGTGATACAATAAGGTCAATAGACTGGGGAGAGACAGTAGCAGCTGCATACAGTAATAATATGCTGTCTATTCTCTT
This sequence comes from Forbesichthys agassizii, assembly GCA_026546735.1. NCBI lineage: Eukaryota > Metazoa > Chordata > Actinopteri > Percopsiformes > Amblyopsidae > Forbesichthys > Forbesichthys agassizii. Next base: position 10,296 of record JAODLL010023107.1, read on the forward strand.
CTGTTGTCCTCTCTCTGCTTGTATCTATTGTCGCAACATTTTACTGGAGAAAAACAAACATCAAACATGTACATGCTTCAGTATGGGACAGATCAATGGGAGTTATTAGAAGACAACATTTCACAAGAATGGTTCTTGGTAATGAATGGGAATGTATTTCTATGAGCGCCAGAATCCAGAGCTGTCAGCTTTTCTATACTCCTACAAACAGTACATCATCATCATCATCATCATCATCATCATCATCATCATCACACCGTGGTACTCATAGGGAACAGCCTGCACATGTCTGAGCAGTGAGCTGCAGGTGTGTGGACGCTGGCTTTGCGTTTGTATGATGAGCATTAGTGTTTGAGTGTGTAGATGAGTCAGTGGATGGTCTGTGACTCTTCCCTCCTGCAGAGTGCTTCATCACTTCACAAGAGGCACAATAGACACCACCGTGTTCCGCTGCAGACTGTATTTTAAGATCCACTACTTGTTGGGACATCTTACAATGGCGATGTACTGTTAATCTTCCGTAGAGTTGTGGAGGGGATGCGAGGACGTGGATCAGGTTGGGAGCTGGGTGGATGTAGTGGTAGATTGATCGATCAGAATGGTTAATGGTTGATGGGCTGGAATTACAGCATTAATTAAGCAGACTTGCCTAAATCTCTCTCTCTCTCTCTCTCTCTCTCTCTCTCTCTGATATATTGATACTAGAACACAGATGGCATTTTAAAATAAATTGTGTATTCAATGGGCTTCTGAGAGCAGCGATGCCACCATCATTAAAGTTTCCCTTTTTTCACATTGGCACAGTATATCGTCGCAGGCTGGCTTGTCACACACAAACTGTACTTACTTTGATGTGATGGAAGGGATATTGTGTCATAAATGTGTGTGTGTGTGAGAGAGAGCAAATATGACTGCATTTGTGTCAATGCCTGTCTGTCCAATCATATGTAGTACAGTATGTAGTGTAGTGTATACTGTACATTGTTTAATTGTTAAATTCTTCTTACACATAGAGTACATGTAAGTGAGACCATTCGCTCTTGAAATGTGTGTCTACATTATGTTCTGTAGGTGTGTGTGCTGTATCCTACTGGAATATATTACACCCTGCCTTCTTTCCTTGAAGCACAGATTAGAGGTGGTGTCAAAGTGAGGTTAATGCCATGGTCTGATTGGTCCATAGTATAACTATAATCAATGGATTGGTAAATTAGTTACAGTAGCTGCAATGCATTGTTTTGACTTAAACGTCCGAAATGTGCCTATACACTAAACACTATAAGTATCAATACATTTTTTTAAATTTTAAATCACAAAGCAAAACTAGACTTTGGCATGTGGACAAACAGCAAACCACCTTCTTTATCTGTTCTGGTCTTTCTGTCTTTTTGTATTTAAATTGTATTTTATTTATGTACTGTACTGCAAGTCCCCGTGGGTTGTTGCTGCGATTATCTGTCTTGTATGTAATGATGAACCACTAATTTCATGGCATAGAATGATCTCACTATTGTCAAGGTCATTCTCAAGGACTCATGTTATTTATGGTAGGGATGGCACAATCCATTTTTTTTCCCCACGATACTGATACCTACATTTTGGGTATTGGCCGATACAGAGTACGGATCCGATTCCAGTGTTAAATTAAGCTGTATTTTCCACTGTGACTGAGGGAGAGACTATTGCTTTCCTAACCCTGTAAAACATGATGTACCATGGGGTATATTTGAATATAAGGAAATATTACAATGTTTTCATTGATGTATGCATTAGTTTGAGTTGTTTGGTTTAAGTTAAGTCGCAAAGTAAATGACAGCCAATCTATTTTTTTGGACCTAGATGCATTTTATAAACCTGCTGCTGATAGTGTGGCCTGGGTAGGTTAGACATGGCTGATGCTTGACAGTAGACCTACGCGTGTAAATTAATTTAATTGGATCAGCCCCATAGATCGGTTACAACTGTCCAGTTATTAACGATACTGATCCAGCTATTTAAGTCGGTATCGGACCGATTTCTGACCTCAGTATCGTATCGATGCCATCACTAAGTTCTGTCTTCAATCTTCACAGAAACACACACACACACATACTGACTATAGTCTTCTGTAGTTCCTGCAACCGGTGTATTTCTTTGATTTGTTTCTCTGAATGCCAAGCGCTAGTTACTGCATGTCCAAAATATTGATTTGCCGCAGAAAAAGACATCGATATTTTGTATTATCATCATTACCATCATCATGGTAGCCAGTTGCCATGGTGATTTGTTTCAGGCCCAGTGTAGCACAGTGTCGTGAGGAACGTGGATTAGGACAGACACAAGTAGTGAGACAGGTGGGAACATACAGTAAGAGACAGACGGGTCTAGCCGGGCAAACAGACAGAGAAGCAGGCGCACTCGCAGGAACACAGAGAAACTATTATAGCAGGCAGAACACTACACTGTGTTTGTATAATATGTGTACATGTTTGCTTTTATTCATTGGCCATGTGAGATTTTTAGATATCATGTGAGCCGTGATTTATACAGTTGCATAATGAATTGTGCTATTTGTATTTGATTTAATTTGTTGGTCTCTAATTTTCAAGGACATTTGAAGGTCAGTTTTTATTCTTTTTTTTTTCTCTTCCCAACATGCACGCACACACACACATGCATGCACGCAAAACACGGACACACACATATATGTGCACACATCTTCAGAGGTTCAGAGTCTCAAGTCTTCCATTCAATGAGTGTGATGCACAGCATCATTACCATGGAGATCTATTTTTATCTGACTGTTAGATTATGTCATTACTGTATGTTCTCTGTTACTGGGGGAGAAAAAAAAAAATTTGGTCTAATGCAGAATTATGGCTTTTTTTTATTTTCTTGTCTGTTTGAAAACAGTTACATGCTACTGTTGGTTGGCTCCATTAGTCAGAACAGATTTAGATCCCTGCTCTGCTACGTTTGACAGGCCAGCACATTACTTCTCCTGAATTATAGAGTATGAGCAGAGAGGGAGACAGCAAGTTTAATAAAAGAGTTATATAGTGTGCTGGTAAATGTTATCTGAACTTTCACATGAGGTAAAACATGTATACATAAGTAAGTAAGTACTAGCAGGAGAAGTATGCATAAATAAGCCGGATACAAATAAGCACTAATACACTTGCCAAAAGAAGTGTTACTGTATAATAATTGGTTGCTGTCATGAACCATGTGAGTTTTACTAATCGGGTAAACATGCACATCTGAACCTTTTCCAAATACTCTTCTGCAATAAAACAGCAAACTGTCTAGGATCATATTGCAACTTATTTTTTTAAAATTGTTTCATGTTGCATGTTTTCACTGCCTCCTTAAAACTAGAACAAGGGCTTACATTAGAGTAAAGCAATTTAAAGTACATAATTTCATAATGGCAAATGGATGCGGTGTATGATGTACAATGTGATTCAGGATGCATTGAACTTTAGTTTTTAATGACTATAGAGAGTGATTGCAGTAGCGTGCATCTCTAGAACATTTAAGGAAATTACATTTAACCATTTAACAAGGTTAAATATTTAGGTGCACTTACAGGAAGCTCGATTTCAGAGCTTGTTGCAAAAATAAAAGCTTCGGCGAAAATAAATATGATATAATATGTAATAATTGCATACTAGTCAAGTACATTTATTTATAAAGCACATTTAAAAACAGACCATGCTGACCAAAGAGCTGTACGAAATACAATTACTGTACAAGAATGCAGTTACTGTACAACATATTGCAATAACAACACATCAATACAGTGAAGTATACAACAATGAATAAAAATACCACACTTTGCACGTATCACAGACACGCATGCGCACACAAAGGCAGGGATGCTGCTGAGATCAATAAGAATGTTTGCTTGATGCTCTCATGGAGACAATTATAGCCAATGGCTAATGATCCTATTTATAGACTGACTTCATTTCCAACCAGGGCATTCTCCTGCTATGAGCTGGGAATTGTTTTCTTCTCTGCCCAATGCTAATTATTTCCTCTATGACTATCCTCTATCTTTTATTTGTCATCCCATCACATCGGTGAAGACTGGGCCTCTTCTGTCCAGTCAGTCAACAAACGTAGAAAATACTTCTTTAAATACCTTTTATGCCAGTTACACCTATGGGGAGATGGATCACATCCATGGTCCAAAGCAGAGGTGGGAAAAAAAGTCTATTGCTACATCTGATTCAAGCTAACTCTCTGACTAGGTTCTATTGTAAAGTCAATCTCCATTGAGTTCTCACAACAACACATGATGTCCTACTTGTGAAATATAATCCAGGTTTCTCTAGCGTTGTTAACACAATAAAGTAATGTCTAGTACAGGACAATCGCAGTAAAGACGCTAAGATTATAATGAAGCATGGCAATTTCTCGATTTGTAGATATTGTCAAGCAATTGCTAGACATAACTTGAAAGTTCACTGATAACTTTTTACACTTGCACACAGCTGCACACAAAACCACAGATGTCCTGTGTTTTCTGTATCTACTGTATTTTTTCCACATACCTTTTTCTTGAATCTGGTGGAACCATGCCTTACACGAAAAGTCCCCTTAAAGTGGATCTGTATGACTTCCTTCCACTAGATGTCACTGTAACCGCACCAGAATCTCAGACCAAAACATATACTTTATGGGCCACACACAAATGCACTAACATGTTTTCATTCACTGGCTATGAAAACAAAAAATAGTGTAGCTCTGATTACAACACCATGATTTCATTCTCTTCTCAGGATGCAAATACTTCGCTACTTTATATCTAGAAAATAGTTGTTTGCTGTTGTATTATAGTTTCAAATGTTGTGAATAGTAATAGTAACACTAATATGCTTTTACACAGAGTATTGGCTTTCTGCAGTTCAGTGCAGTGGAACAGGCTCTTAGCACAGGGCTTTTGACGTCATTAGCTCCTGCTCTGTAATTTCGGGTATGTACTCTGTCAATGTATTGATTTCCTTAATAGAGGTATCTCAGTTCGTTGTGCTTGGAGAGTGTTTGGACGTTGCTGGGATGAGGAAGACATAAGGGTGTTTCCTCATTTCATCTCTGAGCATTTACAATATATAAAAAGTGTGAGTGGGGTGTCTGTGTGTCTGAAAAAGACAAACAGACAGACATACAGACTGACAAACGGACAAATAAACAGCACTGCCTTTTCGTCGCAGCCGGGGCGTTATTCTAAGAGCTTTGAATAATGGAAACCTTCAGTCACTTGTCCTTACATTAATTATACAAGATATGTTGGCATTGATAGGCTTCTTAAGACTAAGATCAGCATCGCTAGTCAAGTCTCATCTTCCTCGCTCGCTAAATCTAGAACTATGAGATCACAGGTTTGGTAGGCGACACCCTAAACTCTTCCATTCCATGCCAGTTCCATGTCTGCCCCGAGGGTCAACAGTTCCAAAAATACTCGTGTTTCTTGTGTTTCTCTGATATAGGGATTTTTAAAGGCAAGAATTTTAAATGCTCATAATTTTGTGCAGGGTATTCCCGTGTGTACATGCAAAATAGCTGAGCAGAGTTAGCATTATGTCTCCATTCAGGAACCACGTTCAGCGTAACAAGCACCACCAGGCAATGTGACTCCACATTCAACGCACACACTTGGACAAAGCTCATTTGAATTTACAGGGACCCATACTTTCTCACCACAGCCCTTATAGTACAGTATGTGGTAGTGATGCGCTGGCCGACCCGTAACCCGCGGGGTCGGGCGGGTATGAATATGCTTACCAGAAAATAGTGCGGGTGGGTCAAAACGTGGCAAGTAATACTTATCTAATAATTATCTACTGAAAGCGGGGATTCTCCCATCCCCGCTCTCAGAAACACACACGTTACTTGTTGTAACTTCTCTGTAAATGCTCAAATCTGTACCAAACCTTAATGGATTCATAAGAGTCCCTGCAGATATTGTACAGATCTTGGTGGTAGTAGCAAATATTCAGACAGACTGGAGCGGCTGTGCAGATCTTTATATCGCTAATGGTGATTCGACATTGCTATGCAGGCTCAATTTGGTGGTTTGCAGGTTTGGTCGGGTTCGAGTGGGTTGGCTATCATAATGGGATCGTGTGGGTGCAGGTTGGCTCTCATAATGACAATTATAATAATAACAAACTTTTATTTTGATAGGCTCATCATAATAGACCTGTCTCTTATCACTTCCTAGGTCTTACGGGTGCCGTAGCTGACCTGGACAAGCGGAAAGAATTGTTTGGACAGAACCTGATACCTCCAAAGAAGCCAAAAACCTTCCTACAGCTGGTATGGGAGGCACTTCAAGATGTCACACTCATCATCCTGGAGGTGGCAGCTATGATCTCCTTGGGCCTGTCCTTTTACAAGCCTCCTGGAAGCAGTGGAGAAGGTGGGTTCAACACGTCACCTCCTGTAACAATTGCCTTGAGGCATTAGAGAATGCACATCCACAGACAATTACAGTGTGTTTGCTTTGTTATCCGGGTGTAATCCACCTTGATGTTACAAGCTCCGCCTCTACGTTTTTTGCCGCTTTGCATATAAGCTTAGTCAGCATTTTAAATCAGTTGCTGCATCACAAAACTCAACTGAAAACCACGGAGTGTCATTCAGTTATCAGTAGCTATTATCTTATTTCATCTTTTTTTATAAATGATCCATGTAAGTGGCGTTCCTGGTATGTGCACTGTACGTTATTATGATTTGATTGCCGTACACATGCTCTTGACCCCCTGGACTCCCCAGGCATGTAAGAGCAGTGTGGACCCTCCTATACTGTACGTTGCTTTGCTGGGTTTGGTTCCTGCCTGCCCACTTGTAATGACCCTTGCGCTGGATGTTTAACACCGTCATTCGTATCTGCACACACACTGCAATGAGAGAAATAGCCCCATGTGGATCATAATAGTCTTACAGTAAAATGTGGATGCCTTCAGTGAATGTCATATGCATTCCTGTAAGCCGATGGCACTGGCAACTGCACACATAGAAAACGCCACGTACTGTAATGTGCTCTAGTCAGGCTTGTGTAGAACATCCCTGTAGTTACGAGAGAGCCATCACGGCCAGTGGTCAAGCAAGGCAGTCGTGTGTGTGTGTGCGTGCGTGTGTGTGTGTGTGTGTGTGTGCACAGTTATGAGCACGACGAAGATGCACTGTATGCAAGTGTGCCTTTCTGTGTCAGTGTGTGTGTGCGTGTGTGCACAGTATGAGCTTGACAAAGCTGCACTGTGTGTGTGTGTGTGTGTGTCTGTGTGCACAGTATGAGCATGACGAGGCTTCACTGTGTGTGTGCGTGTATGCGTGTGTGAGCGAGAGAGGTACTAAGAAGGTTAATGAAGTGTTGAGTAGAGAAATAACCTTGAGCTCACAGCCCCATACATCAGCGATGTGAGCCGTGAAACAGGAAATGAAGGGAGGGTCCATAATGAGGTGCTGAGTCAGCGAGATCAATCATTGCACTAACACAATTCAATTACCACACTAAAAGAACCAATGGTCTTCTTTAAATCCTTTAAACCTCCTCTGGAGGTAGACATTTAGTCAGGCAAGGATCTAGCAAAGGCTTTCTATTGTAAGGGTTTTCATTCATTAGTAGTTTTAAGATGGTTTATACTGTATTGTGTGGGATATTTAGGTTATGTCTGACTTGTGTGCTAACAAGGGGGGTGTCAAGCAACTTCTTTTTACAGTACCGGAGCCCCAGGCCTGATATATTCTCCTAACTATGTATTACTATTTATTACTAGTTATTATTTTACTAGACAACAAATGTCTAGTTTTCAGTCAGAATACCATATGAGCAGCAGTTAGCAACAGTACCGCATGCAACCCACCTCTTCTTTCAATGTGTGTCCTCTGCATAACCAGTCGACGCAGTGCAAAGAGACGGCATAGAGACATTATGTTAATCCATCTGCAGCGAGGCTCTCAAGCTTGTTTTACTCCTTTTACTTGCTGTAAAAAGAGTCTTCCGCTTTTACCGCTCGCCTATCTGAATCAAATATCAAATAATCCACTGCGGAAATGAGGAGTGGATGAGATGCTGAGTAAAATTATTTTGAATCAGTAATACGGTAACTGTGTGTTTGAGATATATTAAGACAACTGACGCAAACCCCTTCAACCACTGGTTTTCTAGGTTGGTATTAATAGGTTGAAAATGCATTTTAGGGCAAAAATAGGAATGTCAGAGGGGTAACGTCATTCTCATTTACATATGAAAGGGCTAAGCAGCAGTCAAGTATGAAAGCCAAAACTATTGTTTTTGTATTAAACAAAACACATTCAAGGCCTGCTTCATTTTTTCAACATTTCAATTAGTAATGAATCTTAATCAATGTAACATGCTATGTATATTCACAACTTATTTCACTTTAGTTTTGTATCATTTTAATTTAATTATACTACATGATACACATAAACTTAGTAAATGTCAGTTATATACACTTCAGTAGTGTTGGTTGCAGATCAGACAGAGCAGAACCATGGACAGCACCAATTCTCTTGTTTTCCTCTCGGTGTGCATACAGTATTTGTCTGCTGTGTGTGTGTTTCTGTCAAAGGCAAAGCTCTCACTGTACACAGATGTGCTATCAGGACTACAGAGAGATAAAAAACAGTCCATGTCAATGAGCATCAACGTAACAAATGCAGGGTTAGAAATAAATAAACTATAAGGTACTATTGTTCCCATATGCTTACTTTACTAGCATGCCATTATATCATGCTATTTTTGCTGACATTTATACTTGGAGAGAGAGGGTGAAAAGCAATAACACTGATGTATGTAATTTTTTCACAGTGAAGCAATTATTTCATACACTATATAAATAACAAAGCTTTCATCCAACTTTCGTATACCTCTGGCCCCAGCAGATACCATTGTGTAATACTCAATCTTTGCACACAAGATGTATTACTTATATAAAAGTAAAGTAAAATTACTTATATAAAAAAAAACCTAAACATTTAATCCTTTTTTGGGTTTTAATGAGACTTTTCGTTATAATGCGAAGCCTACGTACACACTCTCCCTGGAAGCAGCTTGTGTTTTATTGCCCGAAGCAAACGACCCCACTGGGGGCTTTTGAAGCCAGCTAGCCAGGAGCAAAGAGCACAGTGGCTCCCCGAGTAAAGCACATAGGGCCGTTAAGAGGCTTCTGAATGAGCCTTGATTCATTCTCAAGTACACCGCAGTCCATCCCTGCCCAGCCTGAAGCCTGCTGGCTGCTCATTTGTTAAAGGGAAAATGATTCGGCACAAGGCCATTGCAGCTATTTCTACAGTATATGGTGGTTTAGTGTTGAAGTAGGCAACTTTGGATAATTGACCAAAAGAGGGCAACCACGTCAGAAGAACAGACCAGTGGTTGTGCCAAAGATGCATACTACTGCACCTTCAAAGGCAGGGCTGGTCATTGCTGAGGACGCTTGCTAACTTTGAGCTCAAATCAAAACAATGTCCGTTGGCAGCGCCGCCTCACACACCGTGAAGCAAAGCGGGGTACTACGGCATTGTTGTTGCCAGCGGTGTTCTCTACTTTGTTTATGTCCCGTACGGAGTCCGGGCTGTGCAGAAGTACCAGCATGCACATAACGATAAGCTAGCGAAATGCGAGGAGATATTTAGTGAATTTGACATCAATTGTATCTTCTTCTTCTCCTCTCCCCAAAACGGCAGCCTGCGGCGAGGCCAGCGGGGGTGCGGAGGACGAGGGGGAGTCGGAGGCCGGCTGGATCGAGGGCGCGGCCATCTTGCTGTCGGTGGCCTGCGTTGTCTTGGTGACGGCCTTCAACGACTGGTCCAAGGAGAAGCAGTTCCGCGGGCTGCAGAGCCGCATCGAGCAGGAGCAGAAGTTTCAGGTGGTCCGCGGGGGGCAGGTCATACAGCTCCCCGTGGCCGACATCGTGGTGGGGGACATTGCACAGATCAAATATGGTAGGCATGAGGAGACGGCCATCTGGTTGTGTGTGTGTGTGCGTGTGTGTGTGTGTGAAAAGTGAGGGAAATTGAAGTGAGAGATAAAAATAAACTGTACATCTGGCAGCCCACCAGGTGCATAGCAGCAGAGACAATGGCAGGACAAAGTGACGCTGACATTGTGTGTCATGGTTGCCATTATTGCATTTCTGTTGTTGTGTGTGTGCGTGTGTGTGCGCGTGTGTGAAGGAGGTGGGTGTTGACTGCAGGGTTGGAGATCACAGCTTTGTGGGATTTATTTTATTTACTTATAAAAGGTTGTATAAACCTGCTTTGTGTTGATTGAATCAACAATGACCAGAATGAAAATTAAACTTTAACGTTTGTTGTGTTAGTGAGACGAATGAGGTTTGAATATTGTTTTCTTTTTTGGTATAGTAATGTAGCCTGGCTCTGCCTGACTATTGCTGTCAGCTCAATGTTCACTGAGAATATAGTCTGGAAACCCTGTCCGCTTTAGCGTTCGCACAGCCACCCTGGGTCAGTACCCATGGAGGTGGGTACGCCTGATGACGTTGAAGGAAAGCGTGTTTCAAAATGGTGGTAGAGCTAGATGAAGCGATACAAACAGTTGTAATGATGCAATGATGATTGGTTAAAGGCTGTCCAAGGATTTCAAAATTAACTCAACATCTTTGCCCATAAGGATGCCACCACTGCAAACAATCTTAAATGGAGCATGTCTAGACCCTATTCACATAGTGAATTTTGGGTCTGGTTATACCAGGCTAATAATGGTGTTACTGTATATTAGTTATCTTTAAATCTCTGTGTTTTTGTTATAACTATTAATTAAATATTCACCATTATCCTGGTACTAAAGGGTTTCAGGATCACTAAGGTAAGGGATCTGTCCTGTGCTGTGTATGTCTCTAGGGGATCTGCTGCCTGCCGATGGAGTGTTGATCCAAGGAAACGACCTGAAGATAGACGAGTCCTCTCTCACTGGAGAGTCTGACCATGTCAGGAAGGCTGCTGATAAGGACCCCATGCTGCTCTCTGGTACGTAATCGCCCCAGCTGTTGCTGTGTCCCTGTCCTGTTAAAAATGCATGACAGGAGCTAGGACGTGTCCTTGGGTCTTGAGCTACACGTTACTCATCACGCTTTCCATTCAGTGTAAATAGAAAGATTGTGGGTGTTGAGTTTCATGTTTTTGTACTACTCAGATGTGAGTAATGCAACACAATATTATACTATACTTGATTGTGCCATGAAGCATGTCATAAAACACATTCAATTGATATCATCGCTGGATAGCACCGCTGTGCAGCCAGTGGTCTGTTTCATGTTTGATACAGTAATCTAAATAGCTTATAATTATTATCTTCGCTTATCTTCGCTTATCAAATAAAAATGTACGGTTGTTACTAAGACTATGGGAAGCACATTGCTCACACAGCATAACCTGTCGATCATGTGATCCATTGCAGCATGGCATCCTGCATTGTAATCACTTACATAGTCACAGTATTATGTTCTACTTATTTTAATCACTTTTAAGACTTACAAAGACAATAATATCAAGAAATCATAGAGAAAATATGCCATATTTTATAATAGCGGTAGAAAAGGCTGGTCTGTCATAGCACTCTTTGAAAAATAGAGAATGATTGTAACGGTCTGGGCCGCGCCGCCGATTGGCGGCTCACCCCCTCCCACCGTTACCGGGGCATGCGTGCTCCCGCCCTCGGTTTCCAGACGTGCACTTCCCCGGCGCTCCTTGTCTCACGGGTGTTTGCACTGATTGTGTATCGTTTTCACCTGGGGGGTTTTGCTTTGGTATTTAGGATAGGGGTTTCTGTTTGTTCCTTTGTCGGTTATTGTTTCGTATATGGTGTGTGTTAGCGTGCGTTTCCCATTAAAGACTATTGTTTATTAACAACTCCTGCGCCTGGTACCTGCCTTGCCCGCTCCCGCCCGTTACAATGATGAAGCATTTGTTCTTGTGAGGCTGTCTGCATGCCTTCTCCACTACATGTTTGTGTCTCCGTGCGTCTCTGTTACAGTTGTGACAATTATAAGTAACATGTAAACGGTCACCTTAGTCCTGCTCAGACTCTGACCCTGCTGCAATGTCTAACGTGGGGAACGCCTGCCTGCCTTGTTCCAGGGACACACGTTATGGAGGGCTCAGGGCGGATGCTGGTGACGGCTGTCGGCGTGAACTCCCAAACCGGCATCATCTTTACCCTGCTGGGCGCTGGAGTGGAGGAAGAGGAGAAGAAAGAGAAGAAAGGTTAGTGTGTCTGAACTCTGTCTGTTGTATATCTGCATATCTGCGTATTGACATTGTTGCATACTTCTTTTATTACCTTTTTGAACGCGGAGTCGTTGTACATTTGGGCCACATTGAATTGTGCGCTGTTAATGTTTCTCAGCAGGGTAACCTTGTGTTTTTCCCTATTTCACTATTGATTGCTATTAGCCTATTGATCAATGTTGTTGTAGTAAACAAATAGCAATGGGCCTTTACTAGTACTGTACGTGCACTAAGGCTGTGTTCATTCCAGGTCTATTAGCTTATTGATCAATGTTCTTGTAAACAAATAGCAATGGGCCTTTACCAGTATGTGCACTAAGGCTGTGTTCATTCCAGGTGACCATCATTGCTTCCCATTGCCTCTGTTGCGTCAGTTTTATGCTCTCTGTCCTCTGTCGTGTTTGCCATTGTAGGTTAACATCCAAACTGGTCAAATCTAATTGGCTTTGGTGGTTGATTGTGTGGTAATAACGGCAAAAAGCGCAGAATTGATCACTGGCCCGTCTAACAATTTGCCTGTTGTTGTATGACGGGGGTATATACCGAACATTACGTGTTCTTTGTGACGATTTTAGCCTGTCCACTAGAAGCAACATCGGCCACCCAGTGTGAATGCAGAGCAGCTGTTAATGTTTGTGGTACAGTAGTGTCACAGGTGTCTGACACCTGTGTGAGTCATTTCAGAATCAGTCTCAATTTGCAGAATTTCTATTGAGTTGATTGAAATTACTATGAGTCAGCTTTGAGCATACATAACCTGTTGGTTTAGGTACATTACTGTTCTTACTCACTTATCGTTTTAAAATCACCTTACAGAAGGGGAGGAGGATGGCCACAAGAATACAGGTAGAGTACCACCTCACAATCCCTACCTGGACCTGGACTAACTCCTACATTATCTATTTACTGGAAAACTGCACACACACACACACACACAGACACACCAATATATACACACACACACAACTACATACAGTATCTGACAAAAACCCAAACCAAATCTACCCAGACTAAGTCAGACACCTGATCAGAGCCCTGCATTATTTTGGGTGTTTTAAAGTGGAACACTTTTCTCATGGTCAAGGTTTCCCTCTTTTTGAAGTCCAGTTTATTTTTTGTGTGCCAAATGAACACATTAGTTTTCAGCCTCTAAACTCAGCGTTATGACTTGGTGGAATGGTAACATGTTGGTTGGAAGGACAGCGTTACAAAGCTGCTATCGAAGAGGGCTAGCTGTACTGTAATCCTTAGGACTCAGGGAACATTGTCTCTATCCAGTTGAAGCAACCTGAATCATCCCTCTAAAACACTATTTCACATTCCCTTGATTTACTTTGATGGTACGGTGTATATCTCATGTTTCCAAAGAGTATGCCAGCCAAGACATGCAATATCCATGCTACTATAGAAACATGACATATTTGGCATCACCATCAAAGTTTTGGGATTTCTCAAACATGCCTTATCAAGTCTATATTCAGTCATATTTAATTTTGTGCACCCACTTATTTAAACCTTATTTGCATTGTACCTTTATTTACATATTTTTTCCTGGCAGAAATACCCTGCAAACTGCAAAGGCTGAATTTATTTTTGCACAATATATAATTTGCTGTTGAATGATACGACATGAATAACATGGTTGCAACGTAACATATATCAAATTGCTGTCAAAAAATGTATATTCATTATTATCAAAATAGGTGTCATACAGTAATACAGTATATCTATTTTTCATTGGTTATTTTTAACTGTGGACCATGCTTCTATCCACTATCGCTAGTTGGTCCCGATTTTATGTTTTACGTTTGTCTGGTGTTTACTTGTTTGCAATAATCACATTCTCCTGAATATATCCCTCAACATACACTTACTGTAGCTGTAGATTGACAATAATAATACACTTTATTTACAGTATATATATATATATATATATATATATATATATATATACACAGTACATAAAACTAACCTTTATGTGCAATATGTATCTTTTGACCGTGCTTTATAACCATGTTATTTCTGTTCACTTTGTCTGTATACGTGTTTGGGTGTGCGTGTGTGCATGTGTGTGTGCGTGTGTGTGTGTGTATCCATTTCTGTTTGGTCTCATTTTGACTGGCTAGACCACTCCCATCCCTCCTCGCGCCCCATCGCCACTATAACTACGGATGGGGCGTCAGGCATTAATGCCTCTGGCAATGCCAACCTAATCAATGGTAGGTTCACGCCAACTCTGACCTCTGACACCTTCCCGTGGTGCTCGCCACCCTACAGCCGCCGCTCCGCCATGGATGTTTACTTCATTCCACCTCGTGTTTCTCCTCTCGGTGTCCATATACGCATCTGGTCTCCTTTGGCTTCTCTCTTCTGTTGTATTGACATCTATACTGTATTGTTTATATGCTTTTTACTTTTATGGTCGATGCATGAAAACAACAACAAGCTGCTAGGTTGTGATGTTTATTAAAGGGATCATTTTTACAGATGTTGTGAGAGTTAACTTCATGCTTCAATACTGAAAATTAAGGGATAATGTATGGGCTCCTTTTTGTTGTTTAGTTAGTTTAGTTTTCCTAAAACTACTGAGTCCTATGTGCCCTCATTTGGTGCAGATTTAGTGAGTCCTATGTGCCCTCATTTGGTGCATATTTGGTGAGTCCTATGTGCCCTCATTTGGTGCATA
>JAODLL010023118.1:0-15073 GCA_026546735.1 Forbesichthys agassizii
TATATATACATATATATATTCAAACTGCCCTCCAAGCACTTCCTGGAACTATTGTGCAATAGGGTTTGCCTCTCCATGAACCATGTGACCGTTAACAATTTCAAACTTCCATTGGTGTAACTCTGTAATTTCCATGGCTCTGGGAGAGACCAACAACACTGAACATTTTGCAAATATACGAGCCTCATAGACATGCTAGACGTATATTTTGAAATTCAATCATTGAAGTTAATTCTTAGCTCTTAAGTAGTTGTTCTATCAAACAGTGTACATATAGTGCACATATAGTAGCTTACCTGTCTACAAACTGCTGATAAAACCTCTTTATTACGACGACACTTCAGAAGTCCTTCAGTCTCAAAAAAGAGGCAGTCTACTGTCAGCAGGACGTTATCATGGTTACAGCCTCGGACCTGAGAGTCACTGCTCAGAATAACACAGTCTGGATCGAATGTGTGATGCATCACCACAAGGATCACTTTCTTGAAACCTAAGATGTTTGTAAAACATTCTTGTTATTACATAAACTCAACAAATTGCATAAAAGACTATTAGAAATATGTTGTCATGACTACCTGTGGTTTCAGATAGTGCCTGTTTTATATCAGTCAATGTGCCACTGATGACCGGGCAGAAGACGATGGTGACGTCACTCTCCTCTGGGCTGGTCACCTCAGTGGCGCCCCCTGCCACCAGCCTTTGTATAAACTCCCTGTGGGCCCCCAGGGTGTTGCCTGATGTGTAGGCGTAGAATTTATTCATTCTTTCGTTTGTTACCTGGAGAAAAAAAAGTTTATTATTAGTATTAGTATATAGGCTACATGTTACTGTGTGCGTTAGCTATAGTCAATTTCATATCTTATAGCCTACATCATTATACAGGCTTCCAATATAATAATATGTCATTTTGTTAAAAAAATAAAACAGTGGCAGTATTCATATGAGGCAAAGGAATGGGGAACTAATTTCGAAAGTAAAAGGGAGTTGTCAAATACGTGTGCAGCTGAAATTGTCTATTTATAGGTACAAGTACCCTAAGATTATACATTCTGAGGTTCATCTCCGTGTCACTAGTTGGCCTATACAAGACTACCTATAGTGCAAGACAGTACACCTCGAGGCTGCTTTAAGGCGCTATTTTAATTTTCTTCTTTAAAGTCATGTAGTCCAATATAATCTATAGCCACTCACTTGGAAAACTGTTTAAAGAGGGTTCAGATGCCTAAAAAGTTTGAGAAACACACAGGAACTTACCTTTCCAGTTTGTTTTTAAATCAGTAGGCTGTAGTGTTTGACGGTATACCTGTTGTTTCTGGCTCTTACCGCGATGATGCAGAGATAGATATATCGTTTTCACTTCAATAGAAACAGAAAGCAATGCTATTTTCCAACCAGGAGATGGGAGCGTAGCTCTGAATGAAATTCACCTCGACGGTGTGACAGATCTGTATTATACACATTGATACAATTATTATGTGTAGATTTAAGGAAACTCATGTTTGTACAAATGCCAACAGCTCTTTTAACTTAAAGCAGAATTCAACATTTGGTAAATCCTAAATTCTGCATAGCTCTGTTCTTACAAATTAACCAATATAATATATAAATAATAATAATAATAATAATAATAATAATAATAATAATAATAATAATATACAAGAAAACATATGCATTGTTATATTGATAATAAATTATAATAAATGCTAGAATGTCAATTTCAAATTTTGTAGTTCAAATCATTTTATTAGCATGACGTAACAGTGTCCATGTATTTTTCTCTTTCTTTTTCATATTAATGTAATTAAAGTAAACTATGGAACATAATAACATAACATAGTAATAACAAGAACAGATGAAACATAAGTAAATTAAACAAGGTATTGATTAGAAACAAGGAAAATAAACACAATACAATATCACATACATATTGGTATTGGTACATAAGTCAGGCAGTCCCTCATCTTGTGGCAGGCGGTAACATAGCGTGCGGCCAACACACAGCTGCCCGTATCCTCTAGAAGGACTGACAGCTTCTCTATATCAGGGAGGTCCTCAAAGCCCTGGACTATCAGTTTAATTTTGGGAAGTGACTCTCTGATTGATTTTTATTTCTCACACTTTAAAAGGAAATCCAGCTGTGTCTCTAGTTCAGCTTTCCTCTACGGGAGCCAGGTTTTCCTGTGTCTTCCCTTCTCAATGGCAGGGCTGTAATCGGTGAGCCTGTACTTTGTCCATGTATTTCTGCTGTGCTGATCAGTCATCACGGTCAGGTAGTTTTCCATGGCGTATTGATTTTATAATATAATATATTTTATCCCCTATACCGCTTTCAAAAATGTTGTAATACAGTCCTGTATGCCAAATGGAATCAAATGCTTTTTGGAAGTCAGCAATGCAAGAATACAGTTTTCCCTAGTTTTGGTGGACATGTTCATCTATTAAGGTCTGTAAGGTGTAAATATGTTCATCTGTTAAGGTCTGTAAGGTGTAAATATGATCTGTTGTTCTATGTTTTGGTATAAATCCCATTTGGTTTAATTCACAATATTGTGCTTATTAAGGAAGTTTAGGACTCTTATGTTTATAATACTAAAGAAAACCTTCCCCAGGTCACTGTTCACCCTCTGTAATTGTTAGGGACAGATTTACCTCTGTTCTTAAGGATTAGAATGTCTCTAGCATGAAGCTTTCAGCTAACACATCCATCATACCTGAAAACATAAACAATTAGTGATAGAGGTTATTAATAATCTTTTAAATTGTGATGTTGTTCTACATAATAATGAGAACAGCGATCTGTGTTAAAATAAGGCATGACAAAAACATCCCATTAGGATGGTCTCGCTATAGGTCACCTATAGTTGATGAGAGATGTGTTTGAATTAATTGCCTTAATTTGCGGGGTGAGGTTGACAATTTGTGATAATTGTGTGGGCTCACGAACATCTTACATACACTGTGTGCACAATTTCACTGGTGTTTCTGAGGGAGCCTACAGTATGGAACTGAAGGGATATCAGGATAGCTGACATCACCTTTAATACTTACAGTATTAAACATAGAGAGCCTGGAAAAAAAAGACCAAACATGTAATAATTCATATTAGGCATATACTGTCTGTAGACAGACATATACTCAAAGGCCTATGTGACTAACAGCCTGGATTCTTAGCATTTATTCAGGCATTAGATCAAACATTTGGAACATGTATAACATTTGATATAACTAAAAATAAATATGTTATATTTAAACAACAGCACTCACGTGAAATATTAACTCCCATCTGTCAAATAAAATATTACAATTACTATATATTGAACATGAGTAAATCTAATTGATGGTTGCTGTACTGAACTTATCCATATAAAATCTGTTTTGTTTTTTAACACAAATACATCTCAACTTCTGGCTACACAAGCTCCCTAGTCTTAGTAGAGACCAGCAATGCTGAACATATTGAGAAGAAACCATTACAATACATACATTACACTAATCATAGACAGACATGGTATAATTGTCATAGTTGTTCTACTGGACATTGTGCATATATTCTATAGTACCTGTTTGCAAACTGCTGATAAAGCCTCTTCATTGCGACGACACGTCAGAAGTCCTTCAGTCTCAAAAAAGAGGCAGTCCACTGTCAGCAGGACGTTACCATGGTTACAGCCTCTGACCAGAGGGTCACTGCTCATAATAAAACAGTCTGGACTGTATGTGTGATGCATCACCACAAGGATCACTTGGTTGGAACCTAAGATGTTTGTAAAACATTACATAAACTCTACAAATTGCATAAAAGACTATTAGAAATATGTTGTCATGACTACCTGTGGTTTCAGATAGTGCCTGTTTTATATGTGCCACTGATGACCGAGCAGAAGACGATGGTGACGTCACTCTCCTCTGGGCTGGTCACCTCAGTGGCGCCCCCTGCCTCCAGCCTCTGTATAAACTCCCTGTGGGCCCCCAGGGTGTTGCCTGATGTGTGGGTGTAGAATTTGCTCATACTTTTGTTTGTTACCTGAAACAAAAAATCAGTGTATAATTGGGAATATTAGTAGGCTATATTTAAGCCATTGTCAGGCTCTCAGGCAGGGTGGACCAAAATGCACGACACTCTTTCTGGGTTCAGGGTTTTTAATGTCCAACGAAAAGGCAGGAAAACACACACACACACACACACACACACAACAGGGGAGTGACTTATACAAATAATAATTCAACACACTACAGAACTCACTAGGGCTAAAATACAGGATGACAAGACAGACCATTGGACACAGACAACGATTGGCAGGTTAAATCAACAACAATCAACGTGGGCAAGACCTGGAACACCAGGGGAAAACATGGAGGAGGACAGCAGAACATGACAGACCCCCCCCCCCCCTTCCTTCATTAAGGGATGGCTCCCAGAAGTCCCTCATGGGCCATGGCCTGGGCTCGGCAGCACGCAGACAGCAGAGATGTGTCAGGGGGTCAGCCAGGGGGTTGGGTGGCCAGGCAACACCAGGATCGGTCAGGGGGATGGCCGGACGTCCGGACGTCCGAGCAGGATGGGAAGGCAGGGACTGGACAGGGGGCGGGACCCGGATAGGAGGCGTGGACGACACTGGATGCGACAATACTGCAGCGGGAGTCACAGGAGGCGTAGCCGAAGACCCTGGAAGCGACGACACTGGCGGCATCACAGGGGGCTCCGGTGGTAGTGGCCAGTCCTCGGGTCACCTGGGGCGGAGACTCTAGGGGGGCACAGGCACATGGAGCAAGGGCTCGGGAGGCAAAGGCACATGGGGTCAGGCCGACTGGACGGGCCGGTGGGGCCAAAGGAGACTTCTGCGGTGGAATCCCAGTAGCGAAGACAGTCGGTGGGAGCTGCTGCGGTGTTGGAAGCCCAGCAACGGGGGCCTGAAGAGGCATGAAGGCCCGATTTGGTACAGAAGGCGCAAGGCCAATACAGGGACTGAAATGGGCACTGGTCCTGTCATCTTGGCCAGACAGGGCTTAGGAACAGGGGTCAAAACGGGAACTGAAACTAGCTCTGGGGCATTAACTAAGGCTGGCTCGGGTGCTGCCATCTTGGCCTAGGGGTGCAAGGAGCTAGCATTAGGCCCAATAGAACTTGAACTTGAAATTGACGACAAAATATATTGATTTAAATATAGATTTATTTAGAGAGGCTAATTTATTTTGTAGGGGGACCCTGCAGCCCCCAGAATTCGACCTGGCGACACCCTTGACCTTTAGTCTACGTCATTATTACTGCTATTTTCTTATTTAAAAAGCATCGTCAATTTAGCCTATAGCCAGGTAATAATCAGTTACTTGTAATCTTATTATGATAAAATATGAACTGTAATCCATTACAGTTATCAACTAATATTGTGGAATCAGATTACAGGTGTTTAAAAAAAAGATGATTACTTCTAGGACTACTTAAATTTAAAAGTTTGAAGTTTGCCGAAGAAAAATGCATAAAACCATTGCATGTTCTCTTATTAACTTTTCCTTAACGTCAATCATTAATTGAAATGAAGTCCTACTTTAATCTGAAGCACAATTTAAACAAACAGTCAGAAAAAAAAGATTTGGAGCACCAACCCAGTAAATTGCTTTGGACGGCATTTCAAAGAACAATGCTTTTGCGTGAAATAATCTAAAAGTAATGGAAAGTAATCACATTGTTACTAAATTTAGGCAATCCAATAATTACGTTACTGATTATAACTTTAGTCTGGTAAGTAGTGACTGTAACGGACTACATTTAGAAAGTAACATACCAAACCCTGCCTATAGCATACCCACTTGAACAACTATGGGTTCGGATGCCCAAATACGTTTCACAAACACACAGTCAGCAGCTGTAACGTATCTGAAAGTTCAATGTCTACTTACCTTTCCGGGTTTGTTGTTAAATCAGTATCGCTATAGTAAGCTTGTGTTTTTTCTGGCTATCATGTGGCATGGAGAGATACTGTATCTAGTTTTCACTTGTGAACAGAAACAGAAAGCAATGCTATTTTCCAACCGCTATATGGGAGTGTAGCTCTGAATGTAATTAACCGACAGCGAGACAGATCTGTATTTGTATTTTGAGACTTGTACAGACTTCAAACTCATGTTTGTACACGTGCCAACAGATCTTATAAGTTAAAGAAGAATTTCACATTTGGTAAGCCCTGAACTCTGTTTAGCTCTGTCCTTGAAATGAACCAATATATAAATCACAATGTTTTATAATTACATAATTACTTTAATTACTTTATTTACAGCAAAACAACAAAAGCCCCCTGAATAACATATAAGAAAACATGCATAGTTATGATGAGAATAAATTATATTATATATAATAAATGCTATAATGTCTATATCATGAAACCTTCAGCTAAAACATCACTCCTGAAAAATGAAACATTTAGTTATATACAGTAGGTTATTAATATGTACTATACTGTATATGTATATAATACTGATACGGTGATTGCTGATATCATCTCCAGTTAATTAAATGTGCTGTGATAGACAATGTGTCATTGAGCAGTAAATTGCTTAAATAAAAATCAAGTTGTTATTCTACAATATAATACTGTTACTTAAAATTAGAACAGTAATGTGTTGTAAAATAAGACATGACATAAAAATATAACATTCACAAGATTACTTTAGGGAGTTAGAGATTGAGTTTTGAAACTCAACTGTAGGTAAATGTGCGTGTTTGATAACAGAATGTATTACCTTCTTCCTAACTGCAAGTCTTTTGAAAAAGGTTAAGAAGCATATCCTTGTGTTTCATTCACAGCTCTATACAAAACATAGTTTGAGTTGCTAGGGCCATTTTGTTTGTTCCAGCCAATATGGTTGTGTATTGGATATAGTGTCCTGTCTCTGGTTCTTCCATCTGCCTTCTCAAAGCAGCAGAATGGATCTTTTCTAGTTGCCGGCTTCACAGTGAAAAACTGATTCAGCAGATAGTTCAATCCTTGGCCGGAGCAAAGAGATGGATGCTACTTTTGGAAACTTCTGGAAGGATGGATGCATGTGAGCTTATTAGATTTCTAGTTAGATTTCCACCACACAATCCAAGGATTTGGTCCTGATGGCATCTGATATGACCTTTGCACCGGATTCTCCAATTCCATTTCCCTGCAAGCTAGAGACACAACACATTACAACAGCAATCACATCTGCTGAGTAAAACAATACAGTGACAATAAAGCTTTCGCCAGAGTTTGATTGACAGGCAATATGACTAATCAGAAGGCCAAGATGTTGCTATGCACCGCTTTGTGTCAGATAAACAAGAATCACTTCAACTGGAATCAACTCTCCATCAAATATGTTCATTTTAAACTTATATTCCGTGTGAAAATGTTGAAAGGATGTTGTTACGGGACATGTAGACAACATAGACAGATACATCCTGTCTAGACAGACTGGATGTAGCAAAGGATGTTCTGGTGAGACATCTACAGCAGCAGAAGTCATGTAGAGCCACTCTACGTGAGGAACAACTCACTTTATGTACGTCAGTTGATGGTTTCCTTTCAAGGCCGTGGCGATGAAAATGGCGCCATCCATCCCGAGGGAGTTCTCCTGCAGACTACAGAGGGAAGGTTTAGTTCCTATACATTACTTATACTATGACCCATCTTAAAACATATTTCTTTAGCATTCAAGTCCATATAGGCAATTGTGAATTATAATATGTCTGTAATGCTAGTTAGTTGTCGGTGTGGATTCCTTTGTTTCTTCACAGTTCGCTGCTCGCTGTTTTTAGATGTGCTTTATATATAAATTTGATTTGATGACAGATTACATGAGGGGTCCAAGGCAAGGTATCAGAAAAGTAAGACTGTGGTTTAGTTACAATCAATCACCAACAGTTCAGTCAGGGAACAGAACTGTTGTAATCAGGTTTGACTAATTAATTTCTGCTCATACAGTATTTACATGTTCAGTGTGCACACTTTTCTCAAGTAGCCTAACACTGGAAATATTTGGGAAGCACTGCTTTATAAAACAATAAAGTGTGTTGAATAGCACACACACAGGCATCCATCTATCCATCCATATTCATTTGCTATCCGGAGTCGGGTTGCGGGAGCAGCAGCTCCAGCAAGGGACCCTAAACTTCCTGTTCCCAAGCCACACATACAGCATGGCGTATAGTTTTAGATGATTTTATCATTTCTATGTCTCAAGTTTCCTGAACATATCAATGAAATCTGAATGTCGATACAGCAGTGGCTTGAGAAAGCATTAGAACTGGTTTCTCTTTCACAGGCAAGGTGACCTGGAGGAAGATCAAACCCTGCGGGGATCTTGCCGGGGACTCACTTCAAAGACTTCAGGCTCCGGTTGTGTTTCAGTGCATTGGCAAGGCCCTTGGCTCCCTCCATGCCCACCGAGTTTCCTCGCAAGCTATGGTCATAAAGCAGAGGCAGATGAGATGACACACTGTCTGGCCACACTGTCACAAAGACACTGGGGCACTAGGGCCCGTCTTCACCAAACGCTGGACTACATATGGTTCACTACAAACCATATGTAGTCCAGCGCCGTTAGCGCTGAGTCCTCGCAGTGTTCCTTAGTGCTGTGCTCCCAGCGTTCAACAGTTCAACTTTTGGAGCAGCGCTGGAGTTGTCAATGTCGTTTTTGTTTCGTTTTTGTGCAGCCTAGCAACAAGCGCTGGAGAGAAGCGCTCTGGAAGCACTCGGAAAATGAGGTTGTGGGTGCTCTCTGCGCTATATACGCCTTTGGTTAACACGGGCCTTAGAGTGTTGTATCTGTACTCATCCTTAAGCAGGAGGTCTAACACATTGATCATTAATTACGTAATACATCATTGTGCTCATTGAAAGTCACTGAAATGCACGTCTCAACATTATTAGGCAAATAACAATTCTCTCCTACAATGTACAGGAGCAGACCAGAGCAGAGGCTTAACCAGGATACTTTATAGACGAAACATGCCCTACTCTGCGTTATGCGCGACAGTGCGTCGCTGTTAAAATCGAGCAAAGTTGGACACATGGACACGTGGTGTAATGGAAGACAACTGACTAGTGGGCACATGGACACATTGACACATGGACACATTGACACGTGGTGTAATGGAAGACAACTGACTCTAGCGTGTGAAGGCTGCTGTTGACCACAAGAGCGTCAGCCAGCGCTGTGGCTCCTCTTCGCCCCACTGAGACACCTTGAAGGCTGAAACCACCGTCCATCCGCACACACGCACACACACACACACACACACACGCACAAAGAACAAACCAATTATAGAACTGCAAAACCCCACACATAATTCTGTATATACAGTATAAGAATAGCATCTGTGTGGCTTTCCAAACCATATTGCCAAATATATTTAACTTAAAATACAATACTTAGTTTAGACTATTATATATGTACAGTATACTGTATATTATCGCACACACAAAAATATTTGTAAGTATTTATGTTTTTATTCACCACAAGGTTTGCAGAGAGGAATTGGTCTTTAGTGCTTGGGCGAGGTAAATAACACCTTCATCTCCAATGGCATTCTCTTGTAAACTGCAATAAACAATGCATGTTCATGCACGTTTGTGATTAGTGTTTAGTGCATAGTGAGATATAGTAATGTATTTTGTAATTGTGCATGGTGAAGATATACTTGTTACGATGACAGTGCATGAGATAAATGTGAGTATAGTATAATATAGCAGTGAAATCAGAACAAATCAGGTATTACTCCAGAAGTCTGACGGTTGAGTTGGACTCCAGAGCGTTGGCAAGTGCTTTAGTAGCCGAGGACTTGATGAAATTCCACTGTAGACTGGTTGAGAGGAAAAGAGCAACGTTCAGTTGGTTATTTATGTAAATGGATTTACCTTCTAGAATGTTGTGTGCATGCATCTACCATTGACCTACTATTTATTAAAGTGGGACAGTATTGACCTGGTAATTCAATGAAAATTAAACTATTGTGATTTTGGTTTGGTTGAGCTTCCTGTTTCAGTGTACGACTCTACCAACAGAATTAAAAAAAAAATGTTATTATTCATTTTTGACTAAAAAACTAAATGGAAATAGCACATATTGGAATGAGTGAGTGAGTGAGTGTCTTACTGTAGTGAGATGAGAGCTTGGTTCACCTTGACTGCCCCAGCTATAGCCTGCACCCCTTCATCGTGTAGCAGGTTGGCTGTTAGACTGGAAAACACACACACACACACGCACACACACACACACACACACACACACAAAATGGAGGTTGGGACTCTAACTATCCACTCCCTGGGGAACCTCTAACAAGGTACTCACTGGGGGTCTCTAATGAGGTACTTTCATGGGGGTATCTAACAAGGTACTCACTGGGGGTTTCTAATGAGGTACTTTCATGGGAGTATCTAACAAGGTACTCACTGGGGGTCTTTAATGAGGTACTCCCAGGGGGGAATTTAATGAGGTACTCCCAGGGGGGTCTCTAACAACATACTCCCTGGGGGCCTGTAATGAGGTACTCCCAGGGGGGAATTTAATGAGGTACTCCCAGGGGGGTCTCTAACAACGTACTCCCTGGGGGTCTTTAATGAGGTACTCCCAGGGGGGAATTTAATTAGGTACTCCCAGGGGGGTCTCTAACAACGTACTCCCTGGGGGCCTGTAATGAGGTACTCCCAGGGGGGAATTTAATGAGGTACTCCCAGGGGGTCTCTAACAACGTACTTCCTGGGGGCCTCTAATGAGGTACTCCCTGGGGGCCTCTAACGGCGTACTCCCTGGGGGCCTATAATGAGGTACTTCCTGGGAACCTCTAACAACGTACTTCCTGGGGGCCTCTAATGAGGTACTTCCTAGGGGCTTGTAATGAGGTACTCCCAGGGGGGTCTCTAATGAGGTACTCCTAGGGGGTCTCTACCAAGGTATTCCCTGGGGGCCTCTAACGACGTACTCCCTGGAGGCCTGTAATGAGGTACTCACTCCAGGTCTTGCAGGGTGCGGTTCTCCTTCAGGGCCCGGGCCATGTCTCGGGCTCCGTCCACGCCGATGGAGTTCTCCCGCAAGCTGAGAAGAGAGGAGGAGGTGGAGGAAATAAGTAATAAGAATACGGCTTCACAAACGCCCCCCCCCCCTGAAAACGCTGTGCTGCCCTCATATCAGCAGTTGTACAGTCAAGAATCATTGCTGTATTTGGAGGAAAAACCTGCTTATTTGACCTTTAATGTCTCGCTTCAAACAGTCAAAAGATATGCCTCCATTTCTCTCTTAAACCCCTACATACTGCGTCAAGTGTCACCTAAATAAACTGCAAACAAATAAATTGACCGTGGTTCTAACTAAAACAAGTGGAACGGAGAGATTTGGTGTTTGACCCACTTTAACGTGATCAGTCCGTGGTTCAGCCGCAGTGCCTTCGTTAAGGCTGTCATTCCCCTGTTGCTAATGGAGTTACTCTGTAGGCTAGGAGAAACACAGATAGTGAACACAGTATAAAGCATTATGGAAATGTCGTGGAGAGTCACCTACACTAGCTGGGTTTACATGGACACTTTTTTGTCTTTCCGAATGGAATCTTTCTGATTGACGGTTTCGGGTTACCTGTTTACACGGGATGTCACCTTATCGGGTCTGGTGTTTACATGCGCCGTCGCAACTTATCGGAATTGATGCTAATAAACATGCACACGTGATCTAGCTCATAATGCAACGTCGGAGAGGGAGGCTATTTGTGTGACTGGTGGAGAAATGTACGCCTCCCGATGAAGTCACAGAGAAACTAAGAAATACACACACACACGGAGAGAGGCGCGCACACTGGCCCTGGCTGCCTTAACAGAATATAAGTCCAGACACTGCTCCACGTCCCCCAGCTCTGTCAGTGGGTGCACGCATTAGCCAACACCCGCCAACAGAGCTCCGTGGCTGGTGAGGTCCTAACTCCCATTAACTTATTTGCACACGTCGCATTTGATTTGTGCAGAATTGTTGATTGGCATCACACAAAACGTAAGTGGAGGCATGTGCATTAGAATCATGCAACCAGGAAGTACGTTTACACGGAAGAAGTCTTTCATTCGGGTCATAGAACGGGTTATACTACCTCTCTGCTCCGGAATGAAATTTTGATCGGGTTGGCCGTTACTCTTCCGATCGTGGTGTTTATATGGAGCATTTTCATTCGGGTTGAGCTTTTATCCCGATTCAAATCGGAATAATCGGGTCCATGTAAACGCAGTGTTGGCAGTGTACAGTACTTACTGCAAAGACAGAAGAGTGTGGTTTACTGTCAAAGCCTGCGCAAGAGCCGACGTTCCTTTGTCCCCAAGTTGGTTACTGCTCAAACTGCTCAAATACAGACAGAAGAATCAGTCAAGAATCAAATCAAATCTACAAAAATATTAGTTCAGCAGGGATTCTGTAATTTCATTTCTTTTCACAAGGTAAATCCTCACGGTAACACTGTACACTATTTTGCATTGAACCTGATGCACTCCTGACAGTTTGGATCGGATTTAAGCGTCCATTTCGACGCGGGATAGGGGACGGGGATGGGGGGGTTCTGGGTCTGTTCACGGGGACCCATTGTCTCAAGAATAGCAGCAGGTTGTGGTTTTCTAGCCCCTTACATACATGGAAACCTCTAACAGGTCAATGTGAGCAGTGTCAAGAGAGATCAACGGCTTGCGGTATACAGGAAATATAGCCCACGGAAAGGATGTGATAGTGAAGTCACAGAGTGTGTGAGCTATAGAGAAACATCCATAGCACCCCATGGTGTTGAAAAGGAAAGCTCGTTTTGTTTTGATCGAGTTCAAATCAATCAATATTTCCCCAGCATCGTTGACGCCTACTTTAACAACTTCCCTCCGTTGATGGTTCATTGAACCTCAGCATTGATATCTTTAGGCTTTAGCATTGTTGATAAAAGAAAAGATTGATCATGTCTTTTATTTTTATTTTTTTATATAAAATGTGCATTCGAAGCCCAGCGAGAAGTATCAGAAAAGGGGTACTCTTCTCAATGATATAACTAGGTTGTCAGGTTTGGGTTACTTCACACCTAAACATTGTTCTTGGAAATGCCGTCCAAAGTAATTTACTGCGTTGGCACGCCAAAACGTTCTATTTTTGTGACCGTTTATGTTGCTCAGGGGATCAGATTGAAGTAGGACTTCATTCAAATTATTGATTGAAGTTAATGAAAGGATAATGAGAGAAAAGATGATTGTTTTATGCATTTTTCTTCTGCAAACTTAAAATTCAACAAGTGTTCCAAGAAGTAATATAACAAAAACATATAACAAATCTGATTCAACAATTTTAGCTGGTAACTGTAATGAATAACTGTTTATTTGTAATTAGTTACATGTAACTGATTACATGTAATTAGTTACATGTAACTGATTACATGTAATCAGTAATCAGTTACTTCCCAACCCTGTAGGTTGTGTACCTAGCATAGCATAGCTGTCATAGCAACATAGACAAGCTGACGGTACAGAACGCGTGATTACATTAGCTCTGTGAGAGTGCTGTTCGTCTTCAGTGCATCTGCAATCCTTTTGGCGCCATCTGCTCCGATAGAGTTCTTCTGCACGCTGAAACATAAGCCATGACATGTCACGAGACACGCTGACTAAATGTGCATTGGCAGAGTAGCACGGCTTTGTCTGAATGACGCACTGCTTAGCATGTTAATGAGTAGTAGTCAATTGTTAGGATAAGGTACAATCGGAACAGGTTGCCATTATAAATATACTTGTATATATTATATATATACTTATAAATATACTATACAGTATAAACCAATAAAATAATAACCACAAACACAAGTCTACATATTCACAACAAACAACACACTCTGGTATATATCGAAGGATGAGGTCTGAATGCTGTAGAGCAGGGTTCCACAATCCTGGTCCTGGAGAGCTACTGCCCTGCATGTTTCCCTGTCTCCCTGCTCAAGCACACCTGACTCTAATAAATGGGTCACTATCAGGCTTCTGCAGAGACTGATCATTCATTCATTCAATAGAATCAGGTGTGTCGGAGCAGGGAGACATCAAAAACATGCAGGGCAGCGGCCCTCTAGGACCAGGGTTGGGTTAGATTGGGATACTGATGAGTTCTCACTTAAGAGAGACGAGCTTGCGGTTGGATTGCAGGACCTCCGCCAGCGCCCGGGCCCCCTCCTCTTCGATGGCATTATTCTGAAAGCTAGGAAGTGCAGACAGGAATCAAGCGAACGCCCCATTCATTCACACCAGTCGCTGGGGTTCAGATGTGTTGAGTAGCAATCAATTCCATTCACAAGGATTCACGTTAGTCTTGAAATATTGGGGTGATCTCATCATGGCAAATGGCATTGTATGTTTTATTATTATTATTGTTAATATTATTAATATTATTATTCATATTTGTGTGTGTGTGGAGGGTTAGGTATGCCAAATGTCAATTACACTATCTTCAATTGCACTTGGATATGCATACAGAACACTTGGCATTTTCACAAAACAGTAATTACCACAAGTACTTACTTGATTGATGTGAGTACCTGGTTCATCTTAAGTGCCTCTGCCAAGAACCTGGCACCCTTTGATCCAATGCTGTTACCACGGAGACTAAAACACAAATTGATGGTTAGAAAATGGGCAGTGAAGCGGTCACATGTGCTTGACATAAACATCTTCCATTGAATAGAGTGAAGAGAAATAATCGTTTTTGGACCCACATAATAGGGATGGCTCCAGTTCCACTTTAGAAATAAGAACGTACAAGCTAAAACCTGCCTATCTATTTATTTTAAACCCACCTATATTTTCGATAATCAGAAAGAAAAAGCTAAAGAAACCAACAAGGAAGAAAAACTGCTGACTCACTCCAACGTGGTGAGGGTTCGGTTGACGAGCAGTGCACGGCTGAGAGCTTTCGCACCTTTGTTACCGATGGAATTCTCTGCCAAACTGGGAAGATGCAAACAACAGAATACATGTAATGGTTTACTTCACTGCTACAACTACATATGTATATTTTAACCATTTACACTTAGTTAAAGGTACATGTAATGGTTTCCTTCACT
>JAODLL010023118.1:15173-25240 GCA_026546735.1 Forbesichthys agassizii
CTGCTACAACTACATATGCACATTTGAACGATTTACACTTAGTTAAAGGTACATGTAATGGTTTCCTTCACTGCTACAACTACATATGTATATTTTAACCATTTACACTTAGTTAAAGGTACATGTAATGGTTTCCTTCACTGCTACAACTACATATGCATATTTTAACCATTTACAATTAGTTAAAGGTACATATGTAATGGTTTCCTTCACTGCTACAACTACATATGCATATTTTAACCATTTACACTTAGTTAAAGGTATAGTCAGCCACTGTAAGCTAATACACTGTGTGTCAAATTCAGTGAGTATCTCCCTGCGGTCCACTATGCTGTACTGTTTACACGCTGAAAACAATTAACAGGTGATTCTACACAGCCCTGGCACATATGTGAGTGGAAACACAAACAAAGTGGTGCAGACCGCACCACGCCACAACAATATCCCAACCTAGAGTGCAATAACATGATTTTTTATGTACAGTATTACACACATGCAACCGAGCTGTACAGTCGCTTATTTATTCAGATTCTAACCTTATTTTCTGGATATGGCAGTCTTTGGCACTCAGCAGACTTCCAAGCAACTCCATGACATCATCTTTGAAGTGATTATTCTCTAATCTGTAATACATGGAATCACGCTGCAGGATTTCAATATAATGTCAGTGTATTATTGTTAACCACCAAATGTCCGTATTAGTCCATTTTAATTGTCTATGTTAATCTTGGCCCATGTTCTCTGAATAAGTTCCATGCCAATGGATGAATAAAAGTGAGCTTTAAAGGTATAGTCAGCTATAGTCAGCTATTGCAAGCTAATTGTTAAATAATACACTGTCAAATTCACCAATTCTCACCAATATCTCGTCACATTTTGCTAGCTTGCCGTTCTCGGTTCGTGCAAAAAAACAAATCCAATATTTGCACACAGCCCTGGCTCCATAAATAGGAACATAAACAAAGTGGCAAACAGCGCTCAACAAAGCTGTAGTACCATGCTTTGCTTCACAATGCATGTCGATGTGTCGGCCACGGAAGGCTGCCGAGGAATGTTATTTTCATTTGAGTTAGCAAGCGTTCTCGAGAATGACTTTTTATCAAATGGAACAAAAGGCAAATACACTGAATATAAAATGTACCCAAAAACGTAATACACACACAAGCTTTTGAGTTATACAACTCAATGAGCATGAAGCCATTTAATGATGACTTGAACAACAACAGTATCTATTTACCAATACCTACTGTACCAAGTTGACCTTAACATACTAACATATATCTACCTACCTACTGTTGCATTTCTGACCTCTTACCAGACGGAAACCTGCTTGAGCAGTAACATCTTTAATGATCGACTCACCAGCAGGGGGCGAACTAAGTAAAAACTCGGACCCATTCCAGATATATATATTGTATTAGCACTTTGGTCAACTTAGTTGTTTTAAAATGTGCTCTATAAATAAAGTGGATTAGATTGGATTGGATATATCACACATAATTGGCTAGGCCTAATACACAATGCCTACCTACCTTATATCCAGACATACAGGCAGACAGACACAGGCAGACAAAAATAGACAGACAGACAGACAAATATATATATATACTACACACACACACACACACACACACACACACACACACAGACAGACAGATATAGATATACTGTATAGCATATAGATATACAGACCTGAGCGCGCTGCAGTACAGCAGTTGTGGCAGCAGACACTTGACGGTTGCGTAGCCCAGGCAGCCGCTCAGGTTGGTCTCCTGGCTGCACTCGGGAGAGACGTGCAGCAGATAGGCCAGCGCCACGCACTGGGCCCGGGTCAGCTCCCCGCCCAGCACGCCCCCCCGCAGGGCCTCCTCCACGCCGCGCAGCAGCTCCGTCTGCTGCAGCTCCTGCAGGCAGTAGGCCAGGTTGACCCCACGCAGGGACACCACGGAGCCGCCCCCGGAGCTCAGCAGGCCCTGGAGGAACCCCGCCGCCCACGTCCTGTGGACCCCGCCGTCCTCGCTTCGGCCCGCCGCCAAGAGCCCCGCGAGGGGACGCGCGGACGCCGGGCAGAGCATTCCCGCCAGGAAGCGCATGAACACGTCCAGGTGGCCGTCCTCGGCCTGCTGCGCGCGCTGCACGGCGTTCCTGAAGTGGTTCTGGAAGCCCAGCTTGGGCCAGGACATGGCACTCTCCGAGAACAGGTCGAAGACGGCGCGCCGCGCCGCAACGTGGTAGAAGGTGGCGGCCAGGAACTCCTGCACGGTCAGGTGGGCGAAGCGGTACGAGGCGGCCACGGCCGACTCCTCGCGCGCAAGCAGCTCGGCCCCGAGGCCGCTCTGAGTGGCAGCGGGGTCCACGCCGTAGGCTCGGAGGTCCTGCTCGCTGAAGGAGAACCGGCGCCTGAGGAGCCCGTAGAAGGCCAGGCGGCCAAAGCTGGCCAGTATCTTGCGGTTGTTCACGTGGATCTGCTCCAGCCGGGCGGGCTCCCTGCCTCGCGGCTCGACCGCCTCCGCCTTCATAGCACAGAAGTGGCCGTAGAGCGCCGTGCAGGTCCGCGGGAGCTCGTCCTGGCCGCCGCCGCTTTGCAGCAGGAAGCGCAGGGTGTCCGCCACGATCCAGCAGATGGCCGGTATGTAGGACAGCACCATGAGGATCTTGTGGGACTCCAGGTGCGCCCAGATCTTGCCCGCGAGCTCCGTCTCGGCGACGCGGTGGTCCAGGTACCTCCGGATGTCGCCGGGGCTGAAACCGGGGACCTCGGTGAGCCGGTCGACAAGGCCCGCGGGAATAAAGGAGGCCGCGGCGGGCCTGGACGTCACCCACACGGCCGCGTCCGGCAGCAGGTTCCCTCGGATGAGGTTGGTCACCAGGTCGTCCACGGGAACCTCCCTGCGCGGGTCGGAGCACGGCGGCGTGTCGGCAAAGTTCAGCGGGCAGCGGAACTCGTCCAGGCCGTCGAGGATCCACAGGGTTCGGCACGCGCCGCCGCCCAGCGCCAGGCCCACGGCGGCGTCCGTCAGGTGCGGGAAGGCCATCCTCACCAGTCGCTCGGCGGACACCTTCTCCAGGCCGTTGAGCTCGCAGAAGGCGAAGGGCAGCACGAAGCTGACGTCGGCGCAGATGCCGCAGCTACCGCGGCTCCACTGCTGCGCGAAGCGGCGCACCAGCGTGGTCTTGCCAATGCCAGCTGCGCCCACCGTCAGGGACACGCGGGGGGGCAGGCTGACGCGCGTCAAGGGCTCCAGCAGCTTGGCCAGACTCAGCTGGCGCACATGGTTACGACGGGCGCCGCGGCTGGCCTGCACCTGCGTTACGTCGTGCTCCCGTTGCTGCAGGTCCGAGAGGCCATCCACAAGGATCACGGTGACCCGGGAGCCGGCCCAGTCCGCGTCGCTGGGCGCCTGGTGGTAGCGCCGCAGTAGCGCCTCCTTGTGGTCGCTTACAGCGGGGTCTGCAGGGACAAAGACTGCATGTTATTTGTTTTTCTAAATAAAACGAAATACATTGAGGAAAAGAATTGTGTTAATTTTATTTAGAAACAATGAATAAACAAATGAAATACTGACTTTAAACAGTGGATGTGTTTCAAATATTCTTAACTAATATGTGTATAAATTCGTGGTTTGTTTTTCAAAATAAAATACAAAATACAGGTAGATATAAAGTTTTGTTGTTTTGTTTTTTTCATTTTATTTAGAAAAATGTAATTAACCAATGCTACACTGATTTAAACATCAGCATTTGATGTGTTTGAAAGGTTAATAACTATAAAACAAAAAATACAGAAAAATACAACATTTTAATAAAAACTGTACATACAAAACCTTTTTCTATAATTATATATAAAAACATTTCAATGGGACTACAAATCCCACACAGGGAGCAGCTCGTTCTGCCTCGCACTTCAACGGGACTACAAATTCCACACTAATGGCTCCTTACCGTGCATCAAGATTAACTGGGACACCTGGGAGTTGGAGTTCTCTATGGAGGCCCGGAGGGCTTCGGAGCCCTTGGGTTCCCTGGTGGCGAGCATGGCCAGCAGCAGGTTCACCCGGTCCGGCAGCTTGCCGCCTGCTTGGACTCGGGCCTGTTCAGCGGTGCTCAGCACATCCTTGCCCCTCAGGTGTGACATCACTTCCTCTAGGAAGGATGCGGTGATGTAGCGCTGCAGGAGGTGCTGATGTTGTTGGATCCAGCAGCTCTTGTCTGAGGTAGAGAGGTTACGTTTTAATAAACAGCAGGGGAAACTTTTATTGGGCCCATATATGGACACACCCACATTTATCAACAGTGTAGGCATAACACACGTGCAATTTATAGGTCCATCACAGTTGCTTATTTTGATTTACATAAGATATGGAAAACTAATATTTTCCTGTTTTTGACACCTATGTTTGAAACTAGCCGTGAAACTGAGCAAAGGATTTTGGTATGATGCTCGTATTCAGACCCACGTTGAAGCAGCTTGCCTTTTTAAACAGAAAGTAACCCTCCTCACCCAGAGCCATGTAAATACCAGAGATACGACCAACGGTCACATGGTTCATGGAGAGGCGAATCCTACGGTGCAAGGGAGTGCTTGGTGGGCAGTTTGAATATATATACACCGACACATAATGTCCTTACCCACTCCCTGCGTGGTTGAGACACTGCAGGGCGTAGAAGACTGTAGATCCATATAGCAGTCTCCCTGCCATGTGATTCGCTTGCTTCTGTCCAGGATCGAATCGTAATGGGTGCTTCTCTCCATGGGAATTTCACACATCTGTGGCACAAATACACTGCAGCTAATAAATGACTGCATTCAAATAACGCTTTATCAACCTACCGGCCATCTCGAAGTGCTGTACATTAATTCATGATTGAACCCACTCACACACATTCATACACCGATGGTAACACAGTTAGCACACAGATTTTGTTAGCCTTATCCGTAATGCTGGTGGCCTCATTAAGAGAGGGGGTTTACAGAACCTTCACAGGGAAAGAGATGTTAAAAGTACTACTTTAAGATGATGATGGTCAGTATTATGCGACACTGCTTGTATTTACCCTTGTGGTTAAAACCAGCATTTGTTTTTGGTCACAAGTTATCCCACCCTATGCTTGGCTCACACTGCTGAAGCTTCTGGGGATAAAAATATCAGGATTGCTTATACTGTAGCATATGTACCTCAGTTATTGTTACAAAATGTTATTGTTACAAAATGAAGGCTTATGTAAGTGGTTGAGCACAGTGATGATTAAAATGCACACACACACACACACACACAGTGTGGCCCAGGATATATTTATAGAAGTTCAAATAAGACATGAACAATGGCTGATGATATATGCTTGCTGGTCATAGGACATGTTTTAGTGAGAATCTTCAGATCTTGGTGACACTTTTGGATATTCACATTTGACCATTGGTTGGCTGATGTCTGGAGAACCTTACACATCCTTGGTAATCCCATTCTCAACATACGGTTTTAAAGATTTCACGAAAAGATAATGTCTTTCTGGTGTGGTGAGACCATGCGAGTGCATAAAACTGAAACCAGCAACATTAAAGATTTGCCTAACGTGTGTTTGCTGGTTTCCTGTCAATCTGTTTGGTTAGCAGACAGTTGACAAGAGGCAATACATCAAAACAAAGTATACTGTAGCTGCCATAGAAACAGAAGCCGCTGCCATAGAAACACAAGCAGTTTCCATAGAAACATAAACCGCATCCAGTATTGCAAATTGTCACAACATGTTTAGTACGATTTGTAATTGTTCTCAATGAGAGTAACGGCACTATAAAATGTGTTTTATGATCTGTAAGATAAATAATAGTACTGAACTGTGACCTTCAATACTGAAGTTAATATTGACATAATTCCCATTTTCATAAAATGACTCAACACAAAATGTTACTGTTTAAAACCATCCAATCACTTACAAGTGTACAGTTTTAACACTGGTGCTTTATTCAATTAAAACTGTTAAAGGGCCGCCCTCCTTTCTCAGATCCTTAACTACTCAGGCAAGCTCAGAGCTGGATGGAGATGAAGTTACACTTTAGAAGTTAAGTCAGCAATTGTAAGCTAATATACTTTTTCTTGTCAAATTTAGCAAATATCTCCTCATGGTCCACCAAGCTGCCCATTCTGTGTGCTCGCTTAAAAAGAATCTGGCGTTTCTACACAGGCCTGAATCTGTAAATGGGTGCATTACGCACCACACAACACTATTTCAGCCTTGCCAATGCGTTTCCAATGTATAGGGTGGAGCTTCTGAGGGAGCACCCTATGGCTTTGAAGGGAAAGGTGCTCGTTATGAACGAGATATATCAATATATCTATCATTCGCCAGCATCCAGCTATAACAAGATTCTACGACTCATTTAAATAGAAAACCTCCAGTTTGAGGCAGCACATTTAAAATGCGTTGTGAGCAAGCATAGTACATGTGTGGAATGTTATTTGCCTCTAGATCATAAGATGCTGTTGCCAAGCACAACTGTACATCACTTTGCTTAGATGCTAACTGAACGCCTGGCTTTTGGACGGTACATGGATGGTACAAAGTTATTAAATATTCACATATAGGAGTTACCAAAATAACCAAATATCTACGTACACACCTGCAATATGACTTCAATAAACATTGCATACACTCACAAAAACATGATTTGGTTTTAACAGTACATGTACGACTAACTAGCAATGTTTTATCATTTTGTTTTATTGTTACAACAAAGAACATATCAGTTGGATGGCTTTCAAAAACACTCACCAGATGCATGAGGATGACATAAAATGAAAGGGTTCCTCAACAAGGCCATAGTTGGTGAAATAAGGGTAATTGACAAATAAGTCAGAATGAATAAACGTTGTCATTCTGCCACTGCAAAACTAATTTAGGACTGTTGAGAAATGAACAGCCGTCTCGCTAGCAGTCCCACCGCTACAAGTACATCTATTTCCTGTCTGTCTCTTTGTCTTCCTGCGTGGTAAGACAAGTTATGAAACAAATTGTCGCATGCACAAAAATGGTAGGCTGGCTTGGAAGCATTGATGTGCTTAACTCTTCATGTTAGTTATGTTGGCAAACTGAGGCAAAGGTTTAATGACTGAGATATTAAACCAAGTTGCAAAGACATGTAACAACAAGAAACATCTTAAAAGTTCACACCAATCAATTCATATAACCCAAACACTAATTTAGAATCAACATGTACAAGAACAATGCTTCAAAAGGGTCAAAAAAGAACATAGCTTCAAAACGGAATGAGGGGAATATATTCACATAATTTGAATCAACATTCATTGGTAGAATAAACATTCTGTTGAAACCTCATAATGTACAAGGCTGTTCTACAGTCCTTAAAGTAAGTGCGCATTCAATTACATACTCTATGCTCTATTACGACAATACTATTAAGGTCAATCACCTACAAAGGCACCTTGTTAAAATTCCCTTTTGAGAAAATTGAACACTTGACAAAATTGTTTGTAATATTAATGTAAATTGCTTTGACTGAATAATAAGTAATGTAACATTACAGCTACAGCAACGCTTGCTATAGGACAGGAATTTTGTTTTAAACTGAAATGCATTGAAGTAAATGTATTCATTTCAAAATATCTACGTGATGTAAAAAAAAAAAAAAAAAGCCCTACATATCTCCAGTACAAGTCAGCCTGCCTCACAAGAGAAACTGACTAGAAATGCCACTTCATGAACACAAGACATGAATTTAAAGGGAAACTCAGTGATTTATGTCCGGAATTTCCACTGTGGTTTAAGACAACGTTTCAAAAACATTTTCAAGTGCCGGGTGGCTTGCACCGCCTCTCTACTCCCCCTTTGCTTTAAGCCTGGGTAGAGAAGTGGTTTAGGCATAACACAATAGGCACATATGGACATTATTCACATTTGAAAAGGAAATCATGCTCTCAGTAAAAACTGCCAAAAAAAGATTTACACTTTCACAAAAAGAAAAACAAAAATGGGTTTTTGAAATATCTAAACATTGGTTAGACTCTACCAGTAAGGACAGTTTGAGTTAATATTTCTATTGTAAAGGTTTTTTAAAGATTTCCAAAAAGTTTTTTTTTTGTTGCTGTGAAACAAATTAATTACTTTTTAGTAGGGATGGTACCGATGATATACTGAGATCAGAAATCGGTCCGATACTGACTTAAATAGCTGGATCGGTATTGGTGAAAATTGGACAGTTGGAACCGATCCATGGGGCTAATCCAATTAAATGAATTTACACGCGTTAGTCTACTGTCAAGCATCAGCCATGTCTAACCTACCCAGGCCACACTATCAGCAGCAGGTTTCTAACATGCATCTAAGTCCTAAAATAGAGATTGGCTGTCATTTACTATGCAACTTAACTTAAAATTTAAGTTAACACTAGAACGGATTGGTACTCAGTATTGGCTGATACCCAAAGTGCCGGTATCTGTATCGGTATCGGTACTGAAAATACTGGATCGTGCCATCCATACTTTTTAGGGGATTATACTACAATTTTGTGTATTTATTTTAATCCCTTGAACACAGTAGCATTTGACATAGCCTACACTATGAATTCACATTTGGCCTCAATTATGATTTTGTGTTATATTTCTATTCTCTGTATATTCTGTATATTATCTGCGTACTTTCACACCTCAAATCACTAGACTTTTGGTACCTCAACGACATATTTTAAAGTATCTGAATCGCAGTGTGCTTCCAAACACGCTGGTGCCATTACTTGTGGTACAGTTCAACATTTACTGTACCGTGCTATTTTGCTACTTTCAACTGAATACATCAACTGAATATCGGTATACACATATCTTGACCTACAAAAGGCTCAAGCTTAAACATTCAGCGGCAGGTAAGACATTCCCAGGTGAAGTACATTTGTTGGCACACAGTTATGTTGTCATTCCAGCAGTGCGTTGTCTTCACAAATGGCTTTAAACTAAATGGTAAATGGACTGCATTTATATAGCGCTTTTCTAACCTTTCGGCCACTCAAAGAACTGTACAGTAATTTTTCTCACATTCACCCATTCACACACACATTCATACACCGATGGCGACTGCTGCCATGCAAGGCGCGACCAACCACCGGGAGCAGTTAGCTAACTAGCGGCAGTAAGCTACAGTGATGGGCACTGCGGCGAAACATAGATAGGGGGCTAGCAATTCAGACTGCATCCACAGAGAAGCCATGTAAAAAACTAAAGATTACGCACAAACACACACAAGCGCGCACACACGCACACACACACCCACACACACACTTGATGGGAAATGTCCAACATTATAACTCCGCCAGTCCGTCGGTGTGTTCACTGAGCTCCATGGTATAATAGTCCTGTGGATGCCTGTGGAAGAGAAAACACACTTTTGAACATGTTTAAAGCAACAAGTTCTCACCCAAAAATTCACTTCACGCTCACAGTTGGTCTTGGAAGCTATTGTGATAGGGTGAAGAGGTTGTGTGTGTGAACTACAGTACGTGCCATTGGCAACAGTAGGAGGAGGTGTTTCCCCACCAAGGTTACACCGAAGTGATAATTCTGAGCCACATAGTTCCTGGAATAGGAGCTCCACCCCCACCCCACAACCCCCATGTGACTTCCTGTTGCTTTTATCAAATTGGTGTTACCATAGCAATGGTTGGCCTGCTTTTTGGATGGCAAACCCAGAGGAAAGCTCCCACCAGAGAGAGTGTCAGCAGTGGTCTCGTACTCAAGAGAGCGCCACAGAGACTCACACATGTACATTTCCTCACCTCTTCCTGTACATGTATGTGACGATAGCAGCCGCGGCTCCCAGCAGCAGTAGCATCCCTGCCACCAGTCCGATCTGCAGGCCCAGAGCAGACTCTACAGGAGACACACAGGAGTCATCCCTTCATCAGCACCACGTCACCTAGGAGACTCTCTCTAGTCTCAGCCTCTTCCCTTCATCAGCACTACATCACATAAGAGACCGTCTCTAGTTTCAGCCTCTTCATCAGCACTACGTCACATAAGAGACCGTCTCTAGTCTCAGCCTCTTCCTCAGCACTACGTCACATA
>JAODLL010023128.1:0-25238 GCA_026546735.1 Forbesichthys agassizii
ATGTATATGTGTGTGTGTGTGTGTGTACTATATATATACATATTTTTTATAAATGACAAATGTGTTTGGTTAATTTAAGGATTCATTTCCCTGTCTTGACTGAAGGCATACATACCTACTCTGAAGGCTAGCGGCTTGCCTCCATTGAGACGTTCCTGCTCTCTCCTATAGCCAAGCACCCTCTGTAACAGCACTTGGGCCAACTCCTTCTTCCGGGTGTGCTGGGTCTCCACCAGTGTGATCGATTCAGCCAAGGATGCTCTTTTCCCATTAACCAGTCCTTCATACATTTTATTCAACAGTCTCTTTTCTGGTTCACTAAGGTCCTCTATATGCTGACTAAGGGCTGCCTCCATGGTCACACCCCTCAAGTGCTGCCAGCTACCAGGGACGATGCCCTGATGGTGGGCAT
Organism: Forbesichthys agassizii; assembly: GCA_026546735.1. Lineage (NCBI taxonomy): Eukaryota > Metazoa > Chordata > Actinopteri > Percopsiformes > Amblyopsidae > Forbesichthys > Forbesichthys agassizii. The sequence goes on from JAODLL010023128.1 coordinate 413, forward strand.
GATGGGTGTTAATGACGTAGCGGTGGTATATTGTCCTGAGGATTTGGGTTGCAGTGGATTTGGGGTGAAGGGAAGGCAAATGGCACCACATAGAATAACTGCGCTGTCTCGCTTTAACACTCAAGCAGGACATCTAGAAGGAAACGGGAGATGTACGGGATAGTAAAATGTTTAGTCTCATCCCAGGTCTCTAAATCAAATGTCATCACGAAGAATTTGGGAACGTTGACTGACAACGCTCAAGATTAAATCCATTTCATATTTGCTAAATGCTTGTAGTTTCTGTCTAGATCCTGTGAAACTGCAGACATTGTCACCATTCATACATGATCATTCCGTTTACCTTGTTTTGCTTTATATTCCACCTCTAGAGTCTACGTAGACAAATATGTAACATGTTCATCTTGAAATAAGAATTCACGTTGACCTCTTATTTTTCACTTCCTGCTTCCTGTGACGTATAATACCGTGTCTTTGTTATTGTTTTTGTAAAATCCTGATATGGGATTTATTTGATTTTTTTATTATTATTATTTTATTTTTAGATAAATAAACATATCTCGAAGTACATAATTGTGAAAAGGAATAACATTAAATTTCAGGAAACGCAACCATAATAACAGGACAGTACTCCAACTCCCCACTAGATGGTAGAATATGCTGTGTGCTGCAACACAGCTCCATGTAAAGCAGGCAATTATTTTCACTTGGGGACCACATTGAAAATGTTAAAGGACTTCGCGGGCCACGTCACTTTGTTAACAAACATGCTAAAACATTTAAAAATAAAACACAAAATAGCTAACTTTGTTATCTTGCATGTATTATGCACATATAAGATATTCATACGCAACACAATTTTCATAAGAAAACGTAACAGTTCACTTTAACTATGTTTTCGTTTTTTTTTAAGTAACATTCTGCAGAGTCATTCTATGTTGTATTTATTTTTATTTTTATGTTTGACGTACCAGGCGGCCGGGTAGAATGTCTCAAAGGGCCAAATCTGCCCCCTGGCCTGACTTTTTCCAGGTCTGATGTAAAGGCTTTTTAAAAACGTCTAGGGAACATGTGATGATGTATAATGTCAATGTGCCTATCATACAGCAGACAACTAAAATTGCCAATAAAACAAAATTAGTCACTAGAAGGAAAATAACTGGCAAATTACACAATGGAAAATTTTAAACATTTCATGTGGCGTGAATTCTACAAGCATTTTGCACAGTATTTCTAATAAGACTAGAAATGCCTTAAGCATCCTTGAGTAAGTTGCCTAATACCAACCTTCTTACTTAACTCACTGTGTACTGACTGTAAAAAAAAAAATCCCTTTCGATAAGTGTGTCTGCTAAATAATGTACCTCATGGTAATCTACTGTATTATTTATTTGTTTGTTACAAAAGAAAACACTAAGAGGCAAATAATGAAACTAATTTATTGAATCTTCCAGTAGTCTTGATATTCATGGAATAAAACTGCTTTTCTGGGAGTTCTACTGAACAAAAACAAAACAAAGGCAATCTATGAAAGTGCAGACCAAAAAAAAAAACAACATAAAATGTTCAGCAATACAAAAGAATATGATGAAAATAAAGTTTAATAGCAAAATGATTGCTCAAATCTTAAAAGAATTGAAGGCAAACAACTGTATTTCATTTTAAAAAATCTTACTAGGACCATCAGTAACTTATCATCACACATATCAGTCAACAATTTAAAAACATTGTGTGCTCAGGCAAAACACAACAGCTGTTTAGAAAGTTTTTGCTGAGTCGGTGTAATAAGAGAATGCAGGGTTGAATAATTATACTGCTGTAGCATACAGCATGGGACAAACTGGACTGCACTTGCTGGTCACCAGCATAAGGTATGTTATGCATGTTGGAACCAGCATGGAATGCTTGTTTTCTGGTACCCCGGCATCCCATGCTGTTTGCTGGTGTACCAGCATCCCATGCTGGTTGCTGGTGTGCTGGTATACCAGCTAGACCATCACTACCCCAGCACTAACTAGTAAAAATCAGTCTGGACCAGCATGGAATTCATGCTGGTTTATGCTGGATTTTTTAGCAGGGTTTCCTCTGCTCAGTTACAGCTACCAGCCATAAATGTGTAACAATACACTTACCAAACTACACTTTGCAAAACCAGACTACACACAGCACATACTCTAATGGTGAATACATCTAAACACTACCCTTTTTCTTAGAAGTCAGTTGAACAATAATAAAACACAAGATGAGCATTATTTAAACGTTAGTCTTTTTGTCATATGCCCGTGCATGCCCCACGCTAAACCCCACTTTAAAATGCCAAACGTTCAACTATACTTGCTCTCCTGTTCTCATATTTTATAATCTATGATGTTAAACCTTAAATGTCTAGGGGATGGTTAAGCACAGTGATATCAATGTCCCTATTTGTTTTAAATATGATTGTGAGAAACATTTCCAAATGTCTTTAATTGCATTTCCACCTCCACGCTCCTGTTCATTTAGCATTTTATTAAATACATTTCATGCAAACTCCATTGCATTCAAGCAGCAGGCTGCTGAAATAGTTATCGAACCACAATTTAATCCGTTTTAGAACTGCATCTTGACTTGCAACGGAATACTGAGATGAAAGCTACACATGAGAGGAAATAAACTAATGATGAAGAACAGCAACAATGATGTGATGGTGTAATTATTAGAGTTGGTCACAAAGATCAAGTATCTTCCAGATGTATCACGCTCACTTTATCTTAGTCAAATGTGCGTATGAAAAACAAACCACTGGGGGATAACAAAGTAATAAAAACACAGATACAAAACACATACCAGGCTAGGACCAACATAAAACCCTTATGTGTCGCTACTACTAAACCACTGGTTCGAGTACAGCCTAGGACACGGAGGAGATAGGGTTGTGAGGGGAGCCCATCTGGGTCAGGACCTTGTCTAGCCACTGCAGAGGGCCATGCAAGTGAATCTCAATCCAGCAGGGGGTGCTGGTCACATCCTGGCGGTGGTACTCTGCCCCCCAGCCCTGGAACACAGGAGAAAATAAGAAGACTTCTTCGTGTGTTTCAAGGACTTTTGACAGTTGAAAATAACACAGCATTGCCTATGAAGTGATTCTACGGGATATGAGGCTACCTTGACAAAGCTCATCCTTATGGTGCACATCTTGGTGAGCTCGTACACCGCCTCAAAGCCATGGTTGACCGACTGGGCCAGCAGCTCGGCAAACTCCTGGTTGTTGAAGATCTTCAGGCTGCAGCCGCTGGGGATCTTGCACACCGTGGTGGGGTGGAAGCCGTGGTGGTAGTTGCAGTTACGGCTCTGGACGAAGATGCTGCTGTCACTCAGACACTCTGCGTACACCTCCCCACCCACGTAGTAGAGATGCACACCTGACGGGCCAGGACAGAGCATTATCTCTCTTGGTCAGCTGGACCAACAGACCAGTGAATGTGGATGCATTCCAGCCACATGCTTTCTGTGTGGTTATTGTTCACGTAAAAATACCACAAATGAACATACCACGAACTCTAACAACATATATCAGGAGCGCCATAATTATTACATCATCTGCTGACGATTCTCGATGATCGCCACATTTGCAGATTGCTCGTGACTTATTGATTTATTTACACACTGCACCTTTTCCGATGTGCCGCCGGGTGTTCTCGATGGTGGAGTTGCGATTGACGTTGGAGAGCAGGCCAAGGCAGAATCGGTTGCGGTTGTTGGACGGGTCTGTGAAGCCGTCGACGAGCACACTGGTGGATGAGGCCTGGAACGCCTCTCCCACGCGATTATTGAGCTCGTAGTAGACAATGGAGCACCAGTGCTTGGGCTCCTCATACGCAACAGGCTGCACATCTGCACAAGACACAGACACATCATAAACATACACTTTGAGATAAGATATGTGCCTGGTACGCAGGCACATAAACAGGTTTAACAACGTTGATATCAATCTAAAAATAAACCCGCTGATAACAAGTCTCAATGCTCAGCTGTAGATCTTAAACTAGCTCAGACAAACGCCCCTTGTAACCCATAACAATATCATGACTAAACTTATAGGGCCCAGTGGCGACATTTGTATACATTTTCCCTGACCAAAATCAATGCAGGGCGATCCTAAAGCCAACTCCTGCAGATTGCCTGTGGTCTGTGAGCCATCCTTTATTGAGCAGACAACCAGTCGATAAAAGGGACCTGCCTGCCTTGCCCATGTAGTGAGCCATTGCCAGCAGGCCCTACCCTTACTGTGGGGAGGAATAATGGTGTTTATCTAAGGGCATACTTCTGGCAAGCTTCCTCTGTAGTGTCAGTGGCTAGCAGCTACAGTGGCTAGCAGGTGTGTTTTGTCTGACCAGTTCCCAGAGCTGGTCCACAATGGAACCCTGCTCCCTTGTACAGGATGCAGCTTGTGGAAAAGAAGTTAAAACCTCCCCAAACTCCCACAACCAGGGTGCAATTCAAAAGCTCTTCCTCTGCACATGCTGTACATGCGTGTGGAAGGATAGGTGTTGTGATGTCTTGACCTTGAATGCACAATGCTAGACAAGAGCTCATGTGTGGCTACAAAACACAAAATGGGCCTAATATAAGACCAGGTTTGTATGTGAGCTGGTGACATGGACAGTTGCATCATTTTGCAGCTTTTTTTTCTGAACAATGCAAAACAATGGAACTGCACACTATTATCTGTCAAATTATTTTACAAATCAAATAATTAAAATGTATTATTTGTGTATTATTATGAGTAGTAGTAGTAGTACTATTGCTACAATATGAACAGATGCTTTCAGTATAAAAGCGTTCAAATACCATTTTGTGTTGTAGTGAATTTGAATTCACAGTGCGGTTTATCAATATAAGTGATAAACCGCACTGCTGAGATGGTAGCAATTGTGGCAGCACCTTTCACATGTGGAAGTGGGGCAGTAATTAGAGAAGCTTATCTTTAACGACGTTCAAGTCATTACTACCAGAAAAATGACATCAGCTCGGTTTTACAGGCCTCATAAAACAACTGCTCAGAGACCTGTCTTAATCAGCTGAGGTTTTCAACTTCCCCCAGGGTAGCACACATATTGCAGGCAATGTCTAGCTGAATCACAACAAAGCCACTACTGTGGTCTATAATGTAAACTTTAACCAGAATGGCAATAATACCATATATTTAAAGCAGGTTTCCCAGAAACCATTGCACCACTAGTGTATACTGAGCAGATGAATGAACATGAATATAAATATATCACAGCTTGTGCATACCAGGAAGACACCAGAGAACACAAGGAAGGAGTTTGAGTTTGTGTTTGTGTGTGTGTGTGTGTGTGTGAGTGTCTGTCAATTTGTATCATCATGGTTACCTGGTCTGTTGTTACTACTCTCTATGGGTAAGGGCGGGGCCAGGAGGTTGGTGTCCATTGGCTGAGGGCAGTCCTGTGTCATTTGCTCCTCCGGGGGCATGTAGACTGGCGGTGGGGTCTCTGCACCGGGAGGATTGGAAGAGGAGAGGTGCAGCTGTTAGCTACAGCCAGGTGAGCGGGTTCTCAAACCCTCCAGCTGCACTGGCCAGCATTACATACAACTAAACCAACCCTCTCACCTGGCATTTGGAATGGGCTGCCAGGGTCGGAGCTAGTGGGTGAATGAGGAAATGTGGCGCTGCTTCCACTCCCAGGGGAGTTTGGGTAACTGTTGCCCGGCGAATGAGGGAAGGGCAGCGTATTGGCCTGCGTGAAGGATTCTGGGAAGGTGGCATTCTGGGGCATGTGCGGCTCATTCTGTTGCAGCGGATTGCGAAAGCGTGGCAACATTGTGTGCTTGGCGTTGAATTCGCTGTTCCTAGGTACCAGTACAGGGGGCAGCACTGAGAAGAGGAAGGAATGAAAAGAATTCTTAATAATGAGTTACAATGAGTAACAATATTATTGAGATTATGTTCATAGCAATGGCTTAGCCATTGTTTGTCGGACAAGTGAAACGAGACTCTGCTATCCTCTCTCACCAGACACAGGTGATACTTGTTTTGTTTAATCGTGTATCCACTGGGTACCATTAGCCTTTTATGTCATGTATGATGCAATGTCTGACCCCTCTGCCAGGACAGCAGGTGTCGGATGCCCACCCTTTTTGTGTGTAGTTGATGCTGTTCTTTCCAGAGCAAGCACACACATGCGCGTATGCGCGCGCGCAGGCACACACACACACACAAAGAGAGAATATAATAACTGAGGCTTTTATTTTCAGCATTCTAAAGGACGCTGCTGTGTCTATAGCTATAGCTGTGTACTGCAGATGTACAGATGGAGATGTCTCTGCATTTTTGAAATGTCAGCTATTTGACACTGACTCCAAGTCAAGCTGTTTTGAGAAAAAAAACACATCTCTAAGGTCAGTATTTCTAGTGGAATTCACAACTTGGGGCAAAGACCCAGGCTGCATCTGAGTAATCAAAAAAATGTAGTTGTATTTCCTTTCCTAGCCACTTCTCCTTGGCCTCGAGTGAAAACGTCAGAATTCTTAAAGCTTTAGGAATAAAAACCGTGGTGCCAAGAGAATCCGACTGCGCTTACATACATAAAATACATACGGATACATAATTACGCAACAGTGAATGTTAATGAAGTGGGTCGGCCCCGCGGTGAAACTACAATTGACTATAAAAGTGCACTTTCTTAACCTCCAGTACTTCATCCAACGTATTCTGACCATGTTGTTAAATGCAAGGCAGGCTCAGAACAAAATATGACTTCATTAACAAAGTTGTAATTAAAACCAAATAAATGAATAAAACAACCACAAAACTGGTGTATAATGTATCAAAATATGTTTGTTATTTGGTCAAGTTTATGTTATTGATCTAATATGATTTAGAGAAGTATATTCCCATCCAGCAACAAAAGGTACAACAATTGCTATATGTAGCAATATCCTGTCAAGTAGCGCTTAGGAAAACGATCTATAGGAAAAGCTCATTAAAAATGAAGTGGAACTTTCTATAATAATGTCCTATCAATATCAGAATTGCAGTACAATCAATATAATATGTACAGTTCCCTGACACAATAAAGCTGATAAGGCCAACATTAAATTCAGCACAAACTACACACTCAAGACACACCTTGATACCTCAAACAGCAACCTCTCCGCCTTCTAGCACTCAAGCCTAACTTAAGTTTCTTGTAATTTTTTTTCTCTCTCTCTCTCTCCTCTCTCTCTCTCTCTCTCTCTATGACCTATACAACTATTTGACAAATGTACTAAGAGGCTTAGGATAAAAGTGTGTGCCAAATACAGTACACATAAATGTAAATGTAAAAGCGTAGCGTCGTCAATACAATATTTTTATAGAACGAGAGATATTTGCTACATTGAATAATTTACTCAGTAACATAACAGAAATGGCTTAACCATGTTTTTAGGAAATACAGTATGGATTTTTGACATGAATAGCAATTATTATGATTGTATGAAAATAATTGTAAAATGTATTAGGCTATGTAAATGTATGTTTGTTTTCTCCTTTCCTTTTGTAAAGGTTGGTCCAGTGTACCATATGCTGAAGGATCTAGGAAAGGAAGCATCACAACTCCTTTCCTTAATAGAATTAAAACAGCTCTTATCATGCCTGCAATTTAGATACTTCCGGGTCATTCACTCAGTTAAGCGAAAAATACTATTCGGATGCAGCCCCTTAATCCCTTACACCTGTTCAGGTGTAAGGGATTAAGTAGTGATAAACTTAAACTGTGTCTAGAAATAAAGTCTGTGCTTCAATTTTAACAGGGAAAGTAACCATAGTGACTTGTAGTAGCCAAAGTAAGCAAAGCACACACATACACACACATGAAGACAGGCAGATAGACAGGTAGGCAGAAAAAAAACAATATAAAATTTAAAATAGATAGATAAAACAATGTATAACAATCACCTTACTGTGTAAAATATACTCAACTATTTATAGACAGCCATATATATCTTAAATTAAAAGCAATAAAACCAGATCACAATAGGTGGAAGTGGTGTGTTTAGCTAACACTAGGTGTGCCCCTGTAACATACACAGACAATAATTGGGATTAATGGGGACTCATGCTTTTGTATCCAATGTTGAAATATGCAGAAATCATCTCATGGCTGTCCCAAGAGAAGCATCTTGTGGCCCCCCAGGAGGTCCCCGACCCCCAGTGTGAGAACTACGGTTATCGGGTCGTACAGGACACGTGTGTGAGTGTAGCGGGGTCCAGGAGAGGGCTCCAGTGTGGACAAACAGCTGTCCTAGGGTGGGTTAACCATCGCCTTGTGTCCTCCAGTCATCTGCAACAAACGCGTGTGAGGCAGGCAACCACTCCTTCCTGCTATTGTACATGGGTGACAGGCTTCCTGTGTGTGTGTGTGTGTGTGTGTGTGTGTGTGTGTGTGTGTGTGTGTGTGTGTGTGTGTGTGTGTGTGTGTGTGTGTCAATCTGGGTGTGCATTAAAGAGGTCTGGCCGGCAGCATGACCAAAACAAAGGCCTCATTCTCCTCTGGCTGGAATTTCCTGCTCTGCACACTATCACACACACACACATACACATACAGTACATGCACTTATACACACACTCACACACACGCACACACACGCACATGCACACACACACACACGCAAAGACACACACACACACACACACATAGCCCCCTTCTCTAGCACCATGTTGACAGCTGTTTCTATCAGGTCAGCCGACCTTAATTTTCTGCTTATTAGTGAAAGAGTAAAACAAACTCTCTGCCTCACACACACACACACACACACACACACACACACACACACACACACACACACACACACACACACCAGCACAAACTGTAAATATAGTGGTTCGATTCTCAGATCAAACCGTTACAGAGGAAGGATGTCAGAGAAGAAAACATACTATACGTAGAGACACTGTTACCAGATGTCCTTCTGGCAATTTGAGTCTATCTTTTATCACTAATAATCTGATCATAGTTTAATTATCCAAATACTTCCATAAAACTACAGCAAAAGAAAAAAAAACTATCGGGAATGTTTTCATATAGATAATTTCCATTTCTCTCCAATTTATCACTGATCTATGTAAAACAACCTCTATGTACCTGTAAAACAACAGCTATGTCTATTCACAATATATTAAACCTTTCTAATTGCAGTCCTTGAGGTTCGCCTCATGTGCTTTGCCTCAAACATCAGTGGCTGGTCCACCCAGAGGGAAGGCAGGACTGACTAATCCTAATAATAACATCCCAACTCTATTAGAAAGGGCTAGATTGTAGCTTTGAGTTCACTACTAGTGTTGTTCTGCCCTGACCCGCTGCCCTGCATGTTTTACATGTACCCTGCTCCAACACCCCTGATTTAAACGAATGGGCCGCTATCAATCTCTGATAAATATAATATAAATATAAATCTGATAAGGACCCATTCATCGTGCATCCCCAGGCCCAGGGTTTAACAGCACCAGTGGTGTGTCATATTCACAGACGTGCCCTGGCTCACCTGGGCTGTCCACCCTCTTGTAGTGGTATGGGTTGATGCAGACATCCTTCTGCTTGGAGCCAAAGGGGTACTCGCAGCACTCCAGGGCCTTCAGCTCGTGGTGCGACTGCAGGTCGGGCCAGCGCCACACCCTGCAGTAGATGACGTGAGGTAGGCCCTTCCTGTGGGACACCTGCAGCCGTCCGTCCAACGAGCGAGGAATGGTCACACAGTTACTTGGCTGGCCGGGACAGCTGAGGGCTCTCTCCAGCTCCTCCATGGCGCCCTTCTTCTTCTTCAGCTTCTTAACCAGAGCGTCAACGGCCTTCTCCGCCCATTTCTCCTCCTCGTCGCCCTGCTTCCAGCCCAGGAGCCGCTTGACGGCCGGGCTGGTAAAGGAGAAGAGCGAGGTGACGTTCATGTTGGACTGGCCTCCCTCCTCTCCTCGCTTTGTTCTTTTTCTCCCTCCTTTATCTCCGGCGGGTTTGGCAGGACGAACAGCTAACGCTTTAGCGGTTGGGTGGGTAGTCCTGTAGTCCTGTTTCAGAAGGACACTGTTTTCCCTCCCTGGAAGTGTCAGTTAATCCTCAGCAGCCACGGTTTCAAGGCCCCTGCCATAACAGAAGAGAGAGATGTGTTAAAAAACAACATTTAGAGACTAAATCAATCCCTTCCGACATAATTTTAATGATTACATAGAGTAGATGATGCCCATGGCTACTTAGCTGTAGCTAAGGTGTGTCCTGTTTGCTTCATAAGAACTTGCAGTATGTCTTGCCAGAATGCTGATCTACTGATTAAGATATCCATGACATGGCGCACAGTGTGAACACTCGTGTCACTTCTGGGACTCTCTCCTATATTGTATGTGTCAGACCCAACCAGGCATTCTCTACATAGCTTCCTGTACATGTAATGTTTGACTTGTCACATTATCACCAGTCATTTGAGCAAGGATATAACATATATACAGGCCACGGTCCTTAGGAAACCCTAAAGAAAGGACCGTTGTAAAATTCTGGCTACATTTTGCAAGCTGACATTTTTAACTAACTTTGACATATTGAGGGATTCAAAATCACCATACTACTTGGACCTACCTACCACACATAGCTCTGCCTGATATTTTCCTTATTACAGGTATAGGGCTACTTTGCTTTCGCACATATCATACTGTCACCCTCCTGGCATGTTATAGTGCTAGTGGATTGGCGAATGGAGGTGGAATTGGAGAAGACCTCTTAAGGCCGTTTGAAATAAGTAGGGATGACATCTTTCAAAGGGTAAACCTCGGCAAGAAGCTTGTCAAGGGGAATGTTCTATCACCAGAAGCCAACCTTTGAGCCATGTGCACCATGGGATAAACACCTTGGTTCACGCCTACTTTTCTCTTCAGGAAAGGAAAGGTTTAAATTTAGGGGACGGGTTTAATTGTGTGTACGTGTGCGAGATATCCATCCACCTTAATTCCAGTCCTTGCACAAGCATGCATTTCTTGCTGGCAGTAAATAGAGCGGCATATTGGATTTCCTACGGACAGGAACAAAAACATCATTAAGTCTCTGCTTGGCTCACGCTACAGTTATTTTTGGCCCTTCAGATTATGGGATGAATAGCGTTTTCTATATTTGTTGGCTACTGTTTGTAAATCACACTGACAAACAGACAAGGAAGTTTGATGAGAACAGGTGCTGTTTACAACACATGGTGTGTGCGTGTGTGTGTGTGTGTGTGTGAGAGAGAGAGAGAGAGAGAGAGAGAGAGAGAGAGATGTGCCTGTGTCTGTACATGTGTGTGAGGTGTGTGCAGTGCAAGCCTTCTACTGCCGACCACAGTGACATGAAAGTTCCAACTTGCAAGCAACTATATTTAGATGAACTCCCCAAATCACACTGGCTAATCTAAACAGTGGGGTCTGATGTGCCCATGCAGGAGGCGGTGTGAGGGTGGGCTAGGGTGTGTCTGTGCCTGCATGAGCAAAACGTGCCGCTGGACACAAGAGATACTATAGATAGATACAGACATCATGCATCATTTGTTTTTGAACCTCAGTAAGGTCATACGGTAGTTTTCAACAATAACTTCACTAGTAGGGCTACTGACAGGTTTTTCCATAATTTATTAATCTGTCATTTTTTGTATTAACTGTGATTGCTAGGTATTGTTTTTATTTAATTCAGAAAAAAAGTATAATTATTAAATGTAGCTACCCAATTAATTTAGGCCATAATGTGGCCATATAAAATGCTCGTTTAATAGTTATCTGAAGCCAATCTGGAATTGAAGATTATTTTATATGTTAATTGAAGTATAACAAATATATTTATTTTGTAATATAGAACAAAAATTTGAAATGGCACAATTTACATTTTTACGATATGTCCTACTTAGGCCTAACTAATTACTGCTACTAACATGTATTCAATTTAACTGATTTGAATAAATGAATAACTCCCTCCAAGACATTGCTGCTTTTGCAGAACACACACATACACGCACGCAAACACACGAGCACACGAGCACACAAACACACCAACTCTCCCCCATCAAGCAAGTGATGGTGCCTGGGTGTATGATGGGAATGAAATGGTATGGGTGTGGTGTGTCTGATACCACCAGTCCAGGCATCAATCTTGTCACATTTCAGTGATTTCTGTTTCCTATCATTACGGCAAACATATCTACCAGTGTCTCTTTTTCTAATCAACATTCATCACTTTAGATATTTTTAGTAAGTAGAAAATATTTTACATTTAGATAAAAATAGAAAAAATATATAAATGAAGATAATGTAGGACAGAAAAGAAGTGGAATATCAGAAGACATTACCGTGCAGTTGGGGGCTCGGTATTTATGATAACATTCTGAATTGCAGCAACACTGGCTATGTTGTCATGCACACAATATTGTGTTTTTCGTCCTATTTCGAAAATGACAATATTCCACTAATATGTATGTTTACATGCAGCTGTACATATTACGGTGTATACGTTCTAAAGCAATGCCCTATAAGTAACTTACCGAGGAATTTCCCTTCTATTCAAACTGAATTAATGTTCTAAAATATGGAGAAATAGAACGGCTGTGCTATTTTGCTTATTAGCAAGAAAATAGGACATCTTTAAAAGTTCTCAGCAGATATACTGTAAATAGGAAAGAAACCCCATGCCGTAAAATGCAGTAAAACCCCAACTTGAGACTCATATTCCGAATCCGCTGCATACATGCTCCTAAAACCCAAATCAAATCGGCATATACATCTTACTTAGAAAATACTCTTTTCTGTATAAAGCCTAATTCGGAATATCCAAACGAAATATACCGTTTACATCTAAAATTCGGAATATCGTCAGTCGGAACCATAGTGGAATACAAGTGTGTATGTAAACATAGCTAATTGCAAATTGTGCAGCCGCTGTTCTGTGTAGCTCAGACATCTGACCAATACATCTCAAGCTGCAGTGCAGGCCCCATGTCTAGGCAACACACGTGCTGCATTTAAAACAAGTCACTGGATAACATGTACTTAAATGTGTAGGGTTTCTATATGAATTCCAATCCAAAGTGCCATAGCAAATCCACACACAGACGGCCGAACTAAGTTGATTATAGCTTATTCATTATAGAAATAAGAAGCAAAGTTTCTCCTCGTTTCACCACCCAGATCTCTACCAGTCAATATATTAATCGTCAACACACACAATACAGACGGCAGCAGCACGTGCAAATGCAGCTGCAGAAATATAACCTTTAACTCCTTTCAGATGGAGAATTCCAGGAAGGTACATGCTGGAACATCTGGAGCAGGCTTGGTGATTATTTACTGTCATCTTGACGCAGCTGAAATAGCTTGGTGCGACATTAGCAGGCCAAGCTTAACCCAGGTGTACTTAAAGAGGCAAGGAGGACTTTGTCTCAAAGGTTTTTCGGACAATGCACGTTTCATAATACAATGTGGCCTCACTGTCTGTCTCTATACTGTACCTTAGACTAGGACGTCTGTAAAGAGCGCTTGTGCAACATTCTCAGCCTTCCATCCCAGGCCCAAAATGACCATCTTAATGCATGGAACTGCTAAATATATCAATCCTGTCCATCCATCAAGTCCTCTCCGTGCAGCCCTTAAACTGAAACCCTCACAACTCGCCCCTCCCAAGAGTCATAAATCGGCAGAAAGAGTCGCATGAATGCCTCCAGTATAGAGTCCACTGCTAGCCTATAAACAAAATGCACTCACACACACACACACACGCACACACACACACACACCGTAATTTACAGCACAGTAACAAATAAAAATCCCTCTGGCAGTCCTCTGATACATTCACTTATTGTGAGTTAGGGCTCACCTGTTACTTTTGTGATCACATAGCCTGCTGAATGGGAGGCTACGGTATGTGCTGCAGTACATATAATGGGGGTAGGATCACACGACACTAGCAGGCGGAGATCTTGACCCACCTGGTATGAGCTGTTAGCCACTACACTCGCCCCATGGATCATTTTGCACCGCTCTGTTAATCAATTTAGGAGCAGGCTGTGTAGGAAGAGTAGGCAGTAATGATGCTCTCTGGACCCTCCCTGGGGACGGCACATTATAAAGAAGCTACATTATTTATCAGCCGGGCCCTGGACGAGGCCTCCATTAGCCCCCACTCAATGGAGTCATTGGCTATAAACAGAGGGAGCGATAGATAAGGAGAGATGGAGAATGAGGGGGTATGAATCAGAGGATGGAGTGACAGAGAGAGGGAAAGACGGTAAGAGCGATGGAGCAAGCCATGATTTAAGACTGACGCACGCATGCGCACACATACACGCACACACACACACACACACACACACAGCAATTTCAATATTAACTGAGCACTTTTTGAACAAATGCCCACAGCCTAATACCTTGACTTAAAGCAATAGTCTGACCATCATGACTCAGACAAAGCCTTGACATGGAAGGCCTCTAAACTGCTTAACAGGTACCTTTCCCTATAGACACCACCTTCAACAGCACTACAGTAAAGAGCATGTCCGTGCACAAGGAAATAAACTAAACGAGTACATTCCTTTTAGCTTTCACTCCACTTTGAGCATGACGGACAGGTTGCTATAGATGGAAAACCTGGTTGCCTCTATGTTGCATCTATGAGTCGTGCAAAGTGAGCATGCAAAAAACCTGTTGGAGCCAAGCTGTGGTGCGGAATGTTGAACCACTTAGGGTGCGAGCAATGACTTTGATGCTCTATGAACCAGACACACCACTCCATACATACATGTGACCACAGACATAGCAAACCAACACATGGGGTTTCTAGAAGCTATCCCAACCATGTTCGGCACTCAGTGTTGGGTTTGTGTTGTTTTAAGGATGGACACATCCCCCTCGACACATGGCGGACCTGTGTGTATAGGCCATATGAACAGACAAGAGGGCAGGAATATATTGATGTGGTGTTTTGACAGGGTTTGGGAAACAAAGGGATGCTGCTGAACTATGTTCAACATCATCTTCTATTGTTTTGCTTACAAAGATGTACAGTAGAAGTATTGCTATGACTCAAACGATAGTTTCAGCTATAGCTATTCAGCTATTTAGTTGTTTTAACCAAGTTAAAATAATATTCATTATTTTAATTAAGCTACATGTATTTAAAGACATGTACTGATGAGTGTCACTGTATTACATTTTATAATTGTGATTTTTTTTTAAATTTTTATGTTGGCTAATGAATTACAAAGTAAATAAGCAAATGATTGCGATTTTTGTTTTATTTCATTATTTTTACAGATATGCTGAGAAAACAATCATACAAAATAATTGGGCTTACTTTACTCTTTTAAATAAAACTTATAAAAGTTGCACTGAAAATGTAAAAACGACAAAACAATTGAAGTAAATCACGGACAAGGACAAATTCCCGTCCTTTGGGTAATCTGATATGTCATCTTCAATAATGTCAGGAGATCTAGCCTTAGCTGCTGTGGGTATCCCTTCTGTGCTATTCTCTCTCTCTCTCTCTCTCTCTCTCTCTCTCTCTCTCTCTCTCTCTCTCTCTCTCTCTCTCTCTCATATACACACAAAGCCATACAATTAATGTCATAACTGCAGTCATACACAAAACACAATACATGCATCACAATTTTGGCAATGCAAACAATAACCTCAGTGAAGCACACAAACCAATTAGTGCCTGTATAAAGGTGAGTATGTGGATGATGTCAACTAAAGTGGTATACACTAGTAGTAGACAGTACACGTTTCCTTGTAAAACAACCTAACATTCTATATAAATTGTCGATTAATAACAACCAAGAATGTTATAAACAAAAAAGCTGAACTCAGTCTACTACACAATACGCTACATATCATATTTAAAAAGAGTCAGGTTTTTATTTTGAAAGCCATATTAGTAAATACGATCAAACAAATGTTGAACATAGCTGAGTAAAGCAAACTGTAGTAGCAGATGTAGCCTATACTGTAAATGCAATAGCCTATGTAATCAAATTGGCTTTGTATGCACTTCAATTTTGACAATATAATCATAGGCTACCACAATTCACAAAACATCTAAACTAATATAACTACAATTATTGACTGTTGATCAACATAGCGTCTATTTAAACTCCAACTGAGTTGCCAACATGAAAAACTTCAAAACTGACCATGTTCAGTTCAGTGGTTTGCATTATTTTAGCCTGTTTTCATCTAATCAAGTAATGCAATCTAATGCATAACGTGTAACTTGTATTGCTCACGTTGTTCGTATTTTGTCTGCGAAAAGAAAAGTTTACAGTACCTTTTGTGTGCCTAAAGAGTCGCCTCCAATGCTTTCATACGGCTGCCCTCCTTGGGTCTACTCGCGCTGGCGTCAATGAGTCGCGGGGCCGTCGCACCCTCCGCTGAGCGACAGTATCATGCCGCGGGATAGAGTTTGGGGCGGTAATAACAAGACCTACTTTTACACTTCCAACATTTTGTGCAAATAGGATTGTAGGCTATTATATAACTACAAAACAATGCATGCTTTTTGTGAAGTTTAAGAGGCTCGCCAGTAAAGACAGATACTGTCAAGATGGAAAAGACAGCCGTCACCTTATACGCGAAGTAGTCAAATTCAAGATTGGCCTACATCCAACTTCACATAGTTTACAGGCTACTACACACCTATATAGTAAAACTAATAATAGTAATAGATTATAGTAGCCATAATGGTAATAATAGTAAGTGGAAATATATGTAGGCTGTGACGCTGAACTACAATACTGAACTGGCTTATGTGAAGTCTGTCTCTTAGTTTCCCCTTCTTTGATTGTGATACGATAATCACTATTTATGTAGTGAAGAGAGAACAAACGTGTCTACGAGAAGCACAAGAGCATGCTCACACATGCCACAATCAGCTCTCACTTCATAACGCCTTTTATGCACAATGTGGAAACTAAACTAGTAAACTTCAACAAGATTTCATAATGCTATTAATATTGCATTCAAATGCATCACATACATTTGTGTAGCCTAGTTGCACAGGGAAGGAACCCAAGGTTAAAATAGCCTATGGTGTGATCTTGAATTAGATATGCTATGATATTTGTGTGCTTGAGGAATATTCTGCAAGTATCATTCAAAATAAAGACGTTGTCTTGCCATAACGGTGGTGAATGGGGCGTCAATAAAGAATTGCTATAATTCCAGAGGACATGCCATAGGCCTAAACAAGAACTAGGCCTAATTAACACTGACAAGGGGCCCATGATAATTTTTATATAAACTCTCTATATATTTCTCTAACATGAAAACTATTTGCCTTCACATCGGCGTTCATTAGTCAAGTTCAACGTCAGAATCGACCGGAATCGACCAGTGCAAAGACCGGCAAAGTCTGAGTGGGACTAGATTATCCTCAAGATGGGCTTCGGTGGCGGAGGAAAACCAAAGAAAGTGGAAGCTCACAGCGCAGGTTACGTCACGAGCCTGGCGACAGAATGTCTGAGTGAGGCGAAAGCAAGCTGCACGTGAATGTGAAATCTGGGGAAACAGTGCGAATCTCGAGATTGATGAGAAGAGGCTGGAGGGAAAGACAAAAGATACACCAATCCGTGCAAATGTCTGCAAATTGGATTACATGTCTATTTGAAAGAGAGTGTTAGCCGTATTCTCTCCCCTCTTGTAATTTCGCAGTGTTCTGTCCAGAAATTGCGTGCAAATAATGCAGCAGGCATGCAAATAATTGCATTTATTGTCAAGATAGTGAGGTTATGAGGCAAATCAATTAATCAATCCCGTTGATCTGGAGTGTGTGGTCACCTTAAATAAAGGTTATAATCCAATAATATTAGCCTATTGTTGCACTCAAAAGTTTACTGCAAATTTGACCAGAAAATAGCTACATA
The DNA here is from genome assembly GCA_026546735.1 of Forbesichthys agassizii. Lineage (NCBI taxonomy): Eukaryota > Metazoa > Chordata > Actinopteri > Percopsiformes > Amblyopsidae > Forbesichthys > Forbesichthys agassizii. The sequence continues at coordinate 18,311 of JAODLL010023128.1, forward strand.
AAGTAATTCAGTTATCTGAGTGTTTTCTATACTAGTGCTTGGTTACAGTCTTCCTAATATCTTCTACAAGCAGTTGTGTAAAGTACTAATTGCATTATAAGGGATTAGATAATCATTTAAAATGTGAATTTTAAATAATGGTGCTGTATATGTAGATCCACTGCGTTACCACAAAATGATATAGTTTCTTTATAGTTTCACTTATTGATTAGTGATTAGTTATCATAAAGCTGCCTCTCCCCCCTCCCGCTCAACAACTAGACATGCTTTGTAGTGCATGAGGCTGAAAGACCCATTGTTAAGACATCACACAGTGGGACACTGGCCACTGATAGAGGAGAGAGAAGACCTGCCGTGAGGTCAGCATCTTCCCATCTCCCGCATTCTGACACAGCCCCATCAGCAGTCACACGTGATGCGTGGTGGATGGTCTACAGATCCTGGCCTGGGCCCGGCAGGTTCTAACCCATGTGCCACTAGACCTGTGGGCCCTGTACTTCAAGTGAAGTATCTGGGCCCGGCAGGTTCTGCTCCGGCGTACCCATGTGCCACCAGAGCTGTGGGCCCTGGGATTCAAGTGATGTAGTGTGACGGAGATCGTCTGTCCCGGAATCGAACCCCGATCTCCCACGCAGAGAGCAGCCGCTCTACAAGGCAGGCTAAAACCACGGGCTCCAGCCTGTGTCGCCAGAGCGTCCTATGAGGCGTCGCAGAGTGAGGATTAACTTAACTGCACAGCTACCTGCTGGCCACTGTTACAGTAGCATGGCCTCCTTGGTGACATGGTTTCCGAGTCCAAATAGGCTACATTTTATTGAAAGGTGTAAGCGATGCTGGAGAAAGGCGTGCAAAAGACAAACACCTCTCCCTTCAATGCCATAGGCCAGGGTTCTCCCTCAGATGCTCTGCTACCTAAATTTGACACGCATTGTAAAGGCTGGGATAGTGTTGTGTAGTGTGTGTGGTCTGCACCACTTTGTTTGTGTTCCTATTTACAGAGCCAGGCCTGTGTAAACACTAGTGTTTGTCCCACAGCACACAGAACTGACAGCTAAACAACTGTGAGGAGATATTGGCAGGATTTGACAACAGTGTATAGCTTACAATCGCTGACTCCACCTTTTAATGCACACCAGGGTTGCAGCCAATATTCTACACCCTATCTGAATCTACAATAAAAACCAATTTGGCAAAGCTTCATAGGTTTTCTGAAGTCCAAGAGAAAACCAAGTCACCTTAACCCGTGACAGCATCAGCCTTGATCATGATGGGAATGAATGTAAGATACAGCGCGGTCAAGCTTCCTGTAAACAGCCCATGCCGACGTCTCACGTCTGAATCATCACCACAAGGTATAAAGCGATATCCCTTAGTTAGGACCAGAGCCATGGCAGTGGGGGCTTATATATCTGCTTCAACATCTATTCCTCTGTGCCTTCTGCATTTACTATCCAATACCAAAATACTGTACTGGGTGTGCTAAACATCTAATGAAAGATACCTGTCTCGTGTAACTATTTCCTCAATTATCTTTTAGTTTAGTGTTTTTAGATTAGTGTTATGACCAGGGGGTATCTCCCTCAGTACTAGTGGGGCCTATGAGGTGGGAGCTGGCACAGGCCTGGAGCCATTTAGAAACATTGGACCACTGCCTGTCTCTACCCAGACAGTGAAAGAGTGGACCTGAAGGGTTGGGATTGATTACAGCATAGCTCCACAGACTTGCATGAATTAGCATGGGGCTGAAATGCCTCCCGATGACTGACACGCATGTGTTTAGGTGACGCTCTTGCACGCGCCCAATTCATTTTCCCCCCGCACCCCCCACAAGAGATCTGTTGGCAGGCCCATTTACTTTTTTTGCAGCAACGAAGGCATGGCAGCAGAGCATCGGGCCGGCTCACATTTCAAACTGGCACCTTGCTTTCCACAAGTCCTTCTGGAAATAATGTCTGGGGGTGGCAATATTTGAATGTTGTCTCCAAGGGCTCTGTGTTTTCCCCCACCTCCATCGCCTCTGCACACTGCATATAAAGAGAGGCAACTCACCAAAAGGACACACAGAGGGCGTCATTACAGCGATTGTTCACTGCCATTGTTGTGCTCCATAAATGCCCTTTTTACATGAAAACATTAATGGTTTATGGAGTGGTTTCACAAACAAATGCGTGTAGAGACAAATTATTCAATATAATGAATAGGATACATCACCTAACATGACACCATATAATTCTCTCTCTCTCTCTCTCATAGACAAACATGGATGATTGTTCTGAAAGCTCTTCATACACCCTTGAGGGATTTGATCACTCTCTCTCAGCAGACAATGAGCTATTTCTAACCTAAACATCCCTGTGTAAAATGAGACTCCCTTGTGGACTGCCGGCTGTGTTGAACCCACCCCTAGTCCTCTGCCACCCTCCGCTCTCTTAACCCCGAGTGAATAGACCCCATGGGCTGGTTATGAAGGGTGGTCTGCCCTGTTCCCCTCCCGAGGTGTTGTGTGGGCCCAGGACGTGAAGACCAAGCTTTTTGTCTATACATGGATCTAGACACAGCTGCCACAGTCACTTGCTGGACAGAAAGCTAGGGATAGCACAGCTGTCACTCAAAGGCTGTTTAGCGGACTTTTCTACAAGGGGGGTGGTGACATGTTGAACTTCAAACAACTGTGAAGGCTTGTCTGTGGCTGAACACATGACAGTGCACCTGTATCTTTTCAGGCAGCTGGCCCTCGCTGCACAGGTGCTTCTGTCACATATACAGGGAGGGAATGAGTGTCAGCCTAAACAACAAGCTATCTTGCATAAGAATGCTGCTTTGCACCTACGGCGCCATTGTTACAGCCAGGCTATTAGTAACATTGTTCATTAAAGTATTATTCATGCATATGAATGGAATCTGTTTTCACCCTGTGTTAGCGACCTGTAACATCCTGTGTATATAAAAGACCACCTGAGGATGATGTAATGGAGGAGATTGATGCCAGCTGCTGAAGTATGGTGTTTTTGATATGAGGCGATTAAGTAACACTAAACATGTCACAGAAAATGAGGCCAAAAAATTGAATCATTCGAACTTACGGTCTAGATATACGAGTGAATTTTAACTAGGAGATGAGCAATCTTTGAAAGACTGAATTTTAGACAGTAAGATCAGATACTTAATGAGCTAAACCTGCGTAATAGCCTGCGTTGCTGCTTGTTTTCAAATACATATTTCCATACAACATTTTCAAGGCCATATTTAAGGATATATGCAGTGATAAAGGACATATCTAGACCTGCAGGGTCATTGAACACTTTGGTGGATTCAAACAGTATTGACTTGACAAACACCTTAACCCACTGGATGAAGGCACTGTGACAACAAGTTTAGACTGAGTAGTCCTTTGGGGCTCCCACCATTCAAAGATACTGTATGACAGATGGCAGAAGTACACTAACACATACCTTGTTATCTCTGATCTATTGGAGACATTTAGTAACAATATGCCCACCTAAATCAAGATAGATGCTCAATGCAGTTCTATTGTGTTCAAAGAATCAAATGTGCATCCTGTTAGCTACATCATTAAGCAGATGTTTCTGTCCTACACCCTGGGTGATGTCATATCCCAGGAGAGTGGGGGGGCAGGGAGGGTCTGTACATCTGGAGCTGCCTGGAGCATTGTAAGTGATAGCAATCATGACATCACCCTTTCCTGGTTTAGCCCCTGAAGACATATGTTTAGGGCAAAAATAGACCTCTTCCGCAAACAAAATAGTGATTCATTATTTGGATTTCAGCTAAATAATTATATCAGCCAGTTAGATCTTAAAGATTTACAAACTATCAGAAATTAAGTGATGCAATAATTGATAAGTGACATTTTTGGGGATATACTGTGTGTACAGTAGGCCTAGGCCCTAGGCCTACACTCTGGGTGGTGAATTTGCCCATACTTTTGTAAACTCAGATGTAATAGTCAACAGCTTAATCACTTGAAACTGAACATGTGTAGGCCTATATTTCTTAGATAGTCTTCCTATAATAAAGTAACAGTACTGTAGCAAATGGGAATGATTTCTTCCATAACTCTGCAAAAGCTTGAGACTGTACCCAAACACTGATGTCATTGTCATTTAATTGATCCCTGTGGTCGCAGCTGTCCTTGGACAGACAGGTGCGTATGAGAATAGTGAAAATTAATGCGCTCGCCATAATAATTTGTGGACTGCTTGTGTTTTAAGCATGCTGTCGTGCAATCTGCAGAAAGCCATGTGCACCATCAACAGCCTATATTATATAAGTATTGGGGAAAAACGCATCGATCAGGTTAATTTATTAGGCCTACACAACAGTGTAAACCTGAGAATGTATCCCAGCAAAAATCCTATTCAGTAACCACTTTGATAAACCAAACTGGAAAAGCTCAGTGTAGTCGCATGAGAAAGGCACATTTTTGCTTTTCACTTGATTGACAGGTTATTTATTTTCCAGATGTGCAGCATTTTCTATTTTGCATAAGATGTATTATTCCAGTGCCTTATTTGGGTCGTTAGGTCCAGGCTACATGGTGTAGATTTAATTAGCATTTTAAATGTGATTGTGCAGGAAAAGCTATTTTACAGCCTGCAGAAATAAAATAAAAAAATAGCTGACATAAATTAGCTGGATTAATAGCTGGATCTCTATTTTTAATTTACATCATACTTTAGAGCTTATTGTATAAATTATCACAAATATTACGGTTTTTAGTTTATGAGCTTGTGTAGGTTTTGAGCCCCATCTAGTGGTTAACTAGTGATGACACTATACAACATGGGCTCAGAATTTACAAGTAACGTCAGCATGGATACGTTTTGTATAGGTATTTTCCAAGACCAAAGCCCACCCACTCCCAAATGTCACACTTTAATAAAATACAATACCAAAACTAATGCATTAAAGGAGAATTTCACATGTTAAAATAATTTAATATTATGACCTCAATTCACGGATTAATAAAAATAAATACGACAGTACATGAGCAGACACGGGAAATTAGTTGATTTATTCATTTGATATTCTCTTTAAAAATGACATTACTTGTTTTTAGGACTGCTTGAAAAATGCACCTTCAATGGGCATGTGTGTATGCTGTATGCAGGTCACCCAAGCATCATAAAGTCAGTGTTTCCCAGGCCGTTCCTCAGTGAATCCACAAGTGGAATGAGATTCTAGTTTTACAACTAGCTCACTAACCAAGAGTAAAAACAATTAGAGCAATGGATCATTAGCATGTCAGATATTAGCATATCGTCAAAACTCCTTCAGTAGAGGCTGCTGAGGAACAGAGTGAGAAGCACTGTTAAACCACAGACCCTAAACATGGGAGCTTGATGCTGGGTCTCAAAGACACCTCCATTATTTTTCCTCCACAGCAGATGAGGTGTTGAAGACTGGTGGAGGAGGAGGAGCTTGCTCTCTCTTATGGAGGGAATGGATCATTAGTCATCCAGGAAGAAGTAGTTTCCACTCTTCTTCTGCTCCACATCCTGAATTGGTCAAAAAAATGTTATAGAGTTAGAGAACAAAAAATAATAATAAATAGATTTATATAGATTTAAAAACGGCATCCATTGTCAAATGAAATGCTTTAAAACTGTCCAATGGAGAGATTTTAAATACTGTTCACAGCATTCCATACCTTTATGGAATTCATCTTGTTGATTCTTGGTCGGAAGTTGTTAGGGTCTCTCCTGAATGTGATCTCCAGCTGTGACAGGAACTTGTTCATTCCAGCCAGTAAGGACTGTGGCCTGTTCAAATTTGCATAAATCACAAATATTTAGTTAACGCCATCTATTTTCCTTTTGGCCCCTAATGTATAGGCCAAGAAATAGTCAAACAATGACAATCACTTTTGCACTTGTATCCATTTGTAACAAATTAAAAGATTAAATATCAGCTGTGTTAAGTCAGTAAGCCAATGACAGGACCTTACTGGAGCCTTGAATGTTATATAATGAAGACAGGTTTACCCCACACATAGAATTTACTTAGGCGGGCCGTCCAGGTTTATTAACAGCCACCAAGTATCTGGCAACCCATCTTAGCATTACATTATTTTTTGTATCTGTCCAGGAGAAAGGTGCCAACTGTGATCAAGCAAATAGTGGACAATCTCCCCTCAATCTATACAAGTTATTTCAATGAATGTTTCTGTTGAAATAATATTGTGCGCGAAGAACACCTGCCGCATATGGCCTGCGCTACCACTAGCGAGTAAAGTTGGGTTGGTACAATGCAGTGGAAAAGCGTGTTGCGGTGGATAAATTCGCTTGAATAATAAATAGAAATGCTTTTGCTTAACCAATTCAGCACAACGGGCAAAGACAGCATGCTTCATTTTTAATTAGCCTACTGACCACCACCGCCACTGACGACTGAGATAAGTATAAGATACGTTGACTTTACAACTACCGCTATTTCTGTCATGGAGAATGCTACACAGCGACAGTGTAGCATCTCTGCACACTGCATAGGAAAAGCCATCAGAAAAACTTTTAATATTATACTGTTAAAATTTTAATAGACTGAAATATTTTACCCATTTAAATGATAAACTTAGTGCAATGCTGTGTTCGTTTACAATAACTGTCATTTTAGCGACAAGCTCATTCTCTTAACAGTTCCACCTCTGTAATCAGACTTGGAGGAAATTGACCTATCGACTTTAAAATAAAAGCTCCACATTTGAATTTAAACATCTCTATAAAATAAAGGTTTAATTTTAGAATTCATAAGATTATTTAGATTACATAAGTACAAAATATATAACTAGTGCTGGGACGATTAGTCGACGTAACCGACGTCACCGGTTACTGAATACGTCGATTTGCTAAATGTACCGTCAACTCGGAAAAATATACCTATAACTATGCTCCGATCTGAAAAAATAGTG
>JAODLL010023147.1:0-25231 GCA_026546735.1 Forbesichthys agassizii
ATTATTTTCAGCAGACTGTGTTTTTCTATTGTTGTGACTTAGATGAAGTTCAGAGCACATTTTATGACCAATTCATGAAAAACTCCACGTAATCCCAAGGGGTTCACATACTTTTTCTTGCAACTGTATGTCTAAATTTACCATCAAAGCAGTCATCTAAACTGGGTTTTGTAGTGGTTTTGCAATATTTTAGCACCCATACCTTTACTTCTGTCATTACCCTAGCTTTGTACAATGTAATTTCCTTTCTACCATTTTCATTCCATATGGTTTATATTTCTCATGCTCCCTCGCTGCTGATCCATGTCAACATCAAATGGATATTAAGTACTGGGCATACCAGAGAGGGGCTCTAAGCTCTCCTGAGCCACATCTTGAATCATAATGGCGGTGTAATATCAGCACAAGAGCCAATGGTTGTCATATTACACAGCCGCCCCTCTTATTAATATTATTTTGATTTGTTGCCATACTGTAGAACTTGGTTTACCTTGACCAGGGATAGTTTCTACTCATTTGCGATAGCAAAAGATGACGTTAAATGTGCTGAGCTGAGCTACTGTTGGTCATGTGTACACATGTTTCTACCATGAATATTAGTACAGAAACATGTTAGTACTACACTAAGCGTTGGCTGCTACTCTAGACATTGTGGGCTTATTCCAATGTATTATTTTCAAATGAATGCAAATGCATCTAAAGGTTTTACAGTTATCATGCGGTTTATGAACTTATTTGCTTGGTAGATACCTAGAAAATGTGAGATATTTAATGCCAGAATTAAAATTAAATTAAACTGTTATATTCTACTACCATAGTCTAGCCATTCTACAAACATGATTTCAAACACTAACTAGACTCAATCTTAGTCAAGTTTCAGCCTAGAGATATTATTTAAGAAAATGCATATACAAATGCCTCCTTTTTCTTCCCCAGTATAAGGAACAACTGCCTAGTCAATGCACTACTGTATATCTTTGTATTCATACTGCTCCTTTACCACTAAGCACTAAATGCACATTGCAGATGCAATGCTGTTTTAAATAATTGTCTCTAGGCAGTGCTGATGCTACTGCACCACAATGAGTCAGCAGCCATCACCTTGCTGTGCTGCTGTGTATGATATTTGTGTTAGGTGGCTGGCACCAAGTATTTACCCGAGTTAAGCTGACCGTTTGTCACAGGACACGTTCGAAGCTAAGGACTTGGGTTATGTCCTGGAGTAGCACATGACACACAAGCCAACCTGTGTGTGACAAGCAAGCGCGCACACACACACACTTACTTCACGACCCTTTAGTACGCTTGCCATTTGCCAGCTGTACCAATTAAATTACGCCATAGTCCAAAGCAGCTGAATAATAGATGAGAGCTTTTATCTCTGCTGTACCTATGGGTTATGTGTTTTTATTTAGCTTTAATCCCTTCTGCAAGTGTTTTTTCAATGGAACGTTGCAAGATAAACACTTTAAATGTATTTTTACATTCTTTTGGTTATGTATTTTACAGTTCGTTACGTATTACATCGGTGTTCATTACTTTCTTGATGTCTGTCTCCCATCCATTCTTATTTATTGTTTCTTAAAATTGTCTTTACCATTTTTTTATTTGATTGCTTGTACCCCATAAAAAATACTTGTATTGCAACTTTTCCTTGCCAAGGTTTCAGAACTGTCAACTTTAAATATTGTAATAATGTAAGCTGTACACTGTTCTAAAGGGCAAGGCACAAACTGCATGCTGGGCGTGTCCACATCCACTGTTGCTAGTTTAACGATGGATAAACCGGTTGTTGCGACAGGTGCATGGTTCAAAAGAGCTGGTCACAATCATGGGTGTGTTGCATACAACCGAACAGACTCCGTCTGCATCCCTAACATATGTTTATATAAGCTACACTAACATTTCACATGGTACTCTTCTAATTTTGTGTGTGTGTGTGTGTCAAGCAAGCGTGTAACCGCCATAGGCAATACTATCTTGATAATGCCAATAACTTCAGACAAGGATATTGTTGGTCAATCCCCCCCCAATCACTTTCAGCTGCCTCAAGATAGCAATGTGCCAGACCAACACAACCATAGCTCAAACGGGCTCAAGCACATTTTCTGTTAAAATCAACTTAGGCACTGGATGGGAAAATGACCACTGCATCTGAAACTAGCAAAAAATCATCTGCCGTTGCCGGTTTGTGCCGGGTGCAAGATATGGCCCAATGTGGTTGTTTTAATGCATCACCTGTTATCACATTCCTATCAACATTTTTTCCACCAGCATCCCTTTGTCAGATCTACGACGTCCAATCGTCCCCTCCGAGAGCTCGTGGCCGAGGCAAAAGCTGAGGTCATGGAGGAAATTGAGGACAATAGGGAGGAAGGCGAAGACGATGAAATCTCAGGGCTCGCCGTGGTAAGAGACCAACAGCCTTTCTCCTTTTCTCTTTTCATGCCCTTTACAGTGCTATTGGCTTCTAAAAATAAAAGCGTCTACTTCCTGTAGTCTTTGAAGCAATGTGAGGGTATACACTGTGCACACCGCTTTAACCCTTTAGCTTGAATCATTGGAATCAACTTAGTCCAACTGACCAGAGGTTTGCTAATAATTCTACATCAATAATTGTTTTACAGAATATGTATTTAATTGGACTCTCTTCTACTTGCCCCTACTGATAAGAGACTGGTATCTGTCCATCATTTGGTCTGAAGCGAGGAATGGAGCATTAGTTTTCGTGTGCATATTTGCGGATAACACAAGCACAGCCATACCAGTTTTACATTGCAAACAATTAAAAACAAACAAACAAACTAACACAAACGCGCATACTCCAAATGTAACATTCCTCCTCTCTGCTTGCATAACATTGAAGGCCTGCTATGGAGCGAGCATTTGTGGAACTTACTGATGGTATTCCATTTAAAAACAACATGCCATCAGTTTACACTGAACCAGTCTTGACACAAAGGACCAGAAACTGGAAATCTGTCATTTGCCAACACCTAGACAGCGCAGCTAAATATAAAGCCAGCTCTCTTCTGGCTGTATAGAAACCTTATCACCTCACATGGGTAAAAAATTAAATTATTTAAGGTTTAACATTGCTCTGGCTCAATGACCCTTAGTTAAACATCACTGGCCTATGAAAATGATAGAGAAATAATCCCAGAACATTTTACATACATTGTATATATACTGTATATACAGTTTACTTTTATACACAAGAACATTGCTATATGATATAATTTAACAATTGTTCATGTACAAAATGCCACTAGGGACCATTTGTTGAAATAATCTCTCGAGTTCTGTTTACAACAATGCTCTGCTTCAAGGCATTAGGTACTAATCAATAGATCTGTCTGCTGCCAAACCTTTATCGGGATTCACACATATCTTTAATCAATAGATCTGTCTAGTGCCAAACCTTGAACAGGATTCACACATATCAATCTTTTTACACTCGTCTGTCAATGACAGTCCTCTTGATAAACCTTATGGTTATTGAAATACCACTGAAATGTTGTTCTCTCCTAGCTAGTCAGCCATGGTTTTATCATACTGGGAAAAACAGAATCAAATGTTACACTATAGATATACAGATAGCTCAGCTCAGGTAACACCAGAGAGGCCATACAAGCCATACAGGATTCTAATCAGGAGTTTCTGTATTCCTACTAAAACAAGGTTCAAGTTAGTTCACTGTAGTTGTGAAATCAAGAGGCTCTAACCCATTAGCTTTTGGGCTCAAACCAAATGGAAGTGAGACTGAGGACATTGACATTTTGGTTGAGGGGAAACCAAAGTGAGTTTCAGGCAAAGCATTGGTGTCCAATTGACGTCTGACGATATTCACCCCCACCCCCCACCCCTTCTTCCCAATCTGCAGTCCCCAGGCAAGGAGCCATGTCAGACCAGCCAAACCAGTATGGAAGTGGACCAGCCCCCAGACACCCCAAGTCCCACCACACTTGCACTTCCTGCTCTCCAGCCAGTGCCTATGGTGGAGCCTGTCCCGCATCCATGCCAGGAGAACCAGCTACCGCACGAGCTCATCCTGGACTCGGACAAATCCGAGAGCGGAGCCTCCACAAAGACCTCTAACTCGGACTCTGGCATCGAAGACGGGAAGATCACCCCCACCTCTGAGGAGGAAAAGGTATTGTTTATATTAGTTGGGGTGTCTTTAGCTATTGTGTGTTCTATCCTTTTACATCAGATAATAACACAGTGGTCCTCCACGACCAGGATTGGGGAACCCTGCACTAGATGGACTGACTAAAGATCGCCGCCTACTCTTATTTCATGTTTTTGTTTATTCCGTCTACATATACATTATGCGATGATTTGATTGAATGTCCCAAGGTTGCCGTCGAGACCCCCGAGGCAGAGCAGCCTCCTGCACTAGCCCAGCCCGAGGTTTCGAAGGAAGGGGTCGACATTCCCATGCTACCCATGCTTCCCAATGAGTCACACGTTCCTGAGATCAAAGTGACCAAGGATGAGAGCGGAGCGATGGGCAACGGAGAGTTGCCTTCCACGGACCCCGGTTCTGCCCTGTCTTTTACACCCGTGCCTGTTCCTCGCACCAAGGTGAACCCCAGCGAAGCCCCCGGAACTCCAGAGCGGCTGTCCGCAGACATGGAGGGCGTCGCTACGCCCCACGCTAACGGGAGGCTGGCAACCAAGCGCTACTCTGACGCTAGCAGCGTGGCTTCAGAGGGCATGGATCTGTCGGCGAACAACACCATCTCTCTGTCTGTCAGAGTAAGTCGCGCTGCTAGCCAAAATGGCAGCTTTACCACTGAGCGCTATCTGGTATTAATTCACTGTAACCTGTATGACTTTGGTTTCCACTCATTCACAATAAACGTATAGTATCCTTTAAATTACAACATAAAGTTAAAGCACACTTGTAATAAATTAATTAATTTATTGTTGAGTTGCTAAATCTTTAGCTGGATCCCTTCTTGGGGAAAAAAAACCCATCTCTATGGGGGAACTGAGACTGTGTTCTGTTTATTTTGGTCCATGGGTGTGTTTGTCTCAAACAGAGGAAATGTTGTCTCCCTCCAGCCTGTTCCAGTGAATGGCATGAATTGTTGGCGACAGAGCAGAAGCCTTAGAATTTAGTATATACTTTGAGATTGTTTCTTTAAAAGTGTGTGAATAAATAACATGTATTGGTGTTGTTAAAGGCATGGTGGGTGTAAAGCAGTGAACTACAGTATCACATAAGTGTTTTGAATAAGGTATTGTGGTGGTGTTAGAGGCAAATCATTTGACACAGTGCTGCACATGCACAAATACATTAACGTAATACGATAGGTTGGGAGAGAGAGACGTTACAGAAGCTGGTTTTCTCATAAACACCAAGGCTTTCTGAAGCAACATTTTCCAGTTCTCAGAAGCAACAGTGGCCATTGTGTAGGCCCTATTCAGTATGCAGTAGTGAGAGGGCGTTTCTATGCCGCCCACTGTCACAAGGTCAGTTATGGAATGACCATGATTTGGAATCCTATTTACTGTGAGTGGGTCTGTCTGTAATGGAGAAAGGGAATGCATCCCAAACTGATTATTCAGCAGGACTGTCATCCACTGGGCCAAATAAAGTGAATGGACTATGTGTTCCTGGATGGAGAGAGAACAATCTTTCTTTAACTCTCACTCACTGCAGCAGAGTTCTATACAGACCCCTCTCTAAATACGCTGTCAATGTGTACGAAATGGACTAACTGTACACGCACCACTTTGTGCGTATGTAATGCAAGCGCACACACACTTGTGTCATCATAGCCCACGTGTCAGATGTAGAGAGGCTGTCAACAGCATAGAACAAACAGAGCTGCGGGGAGGTGGAGAAGCTTCCATCAGCTTTCCTTCCCTGGTGATGGATTCTCACAGAGGCTAATGCGGCCTGTTTGCTCAGCTGAACCTGAACGCGCTTTCATCATTGGTGTGATGAATATGGGCATTTGTCTCGCTTGTTATCATTATGCAGCCTTGAGGTGGAGGTGAAAACGTCTTGATGTTGTGAACGTTGGGATAGTATGTGTGTACAATGTAGCGTATATTGGTACACCACGTCAGTGGGAGTTGATGTTGCCATGCCACGTTTGCTGTGCTAATAGTCTGCTAACCTTCAGTAGCAGATGGTCAAATCAATCTCTAATGTCCCTTTTTAAAATAGAATTTTTGAGAAACAATGGAAGTCAGTGGCAGATGAACATGCTGATCCACTTCCTGTCCCAACAATGGATTATTTTGTCAAACACAAGGAAGCCACAGAAAATGAAACTTAATAATACAGTTTCTGGGGTTAAATCCCGCATCAGTTGTGACAGCCACCCTCACATCTACAGAAAGCTATCCCGACTCACTTGACGGTATACAATGAAGATGAAAGGCCTTCGGTTCAGGCATGTTTGTGTAGCCTAACAGGAGTAACAGGAATGCCATGATGTGGTGTTTTGTTCCATTGTTGTTTCTTTAAAGGAAAACACACGTGCACGCATGAGCGCACGCACACACTCAAGCCATCTAGTAATCTTAGTAACTCTCACTTGCTGCCAACTGCAGGACTCTCGCTTCTCCAACAAGACGCTAAAGCGAACCAGGAAGTTTGTGGTGGACGGCGTTGAGGTGAGCGTGACCACGTCCAAAGTCATCCGAGATGACGAGAAAAAGGATGAGGAGATGCGATTCCTCAGGTGAGTAAGCGGCAAGCGTGTTTTTGTTGTTGTTTCCCCTGTATTTTTCCTTTACTTAGAAGCTGGATGCGGGTCTTTGGCGTTGTTTCTTAGAAAATGGACACAACCGGTTGTATGGGTCAGGAATTCAGGGGTCTGGTTTTCATTCTTCGTCTCAGATTTAGGTCTGTGTTCTGGCCAGAGGCTGTTCATGTTTGTGTTCAGCATGCTTGCTATTTTAAGTCGTCCTGCTCTTTTGGTCTTTTGTGCAGAGAAATAATTTGCTGTCTGTTGTGGAAACAGACGAACAGTTTCAGTTGTTCCTTCCATTGTATAATTAACTGACCTACTCAACCTGACCTAGAAATAGATTCATGTCATTTTTAGTCTCCCAACTCTAAAATGAGGCAAGAAAACTTTTGTCTAGAAGGATCTGTACTAATAAAGATCTGTTCTTTTCTAAAAGCAATATAAAAGTGGCCCTGAGGAAACAAATAACGACCAACCTTGGCAGAACAAAATAATCTGACTCATTTTATAAAATCAATGCAACTTCATATTGCTATTTAAGATGTTGTTTTGGTTTATACTGTATGTGCTATGCTGTTTGTTTACAGTACTTAGCCCACATGGTCCACACAGTGGCCCATGCTTTACCAGTGCCATCTAGTGGATGAATCATAACACTGCATCTTATTCTGTTCATAACCTTACATTGTTCAGCAACAGTTATTGCTAGTAAATTGTTATCATACAGTAAAAAAAAAAAAAAAAACCTGGATCGCATTAAAAAAATCATTTTTTACATTCATAATACATGATTAAACGAGTTGCATAGCCAGAAATGAAGGATTCCACTAACCTCTAGTGCAGTGTCATTTCTCAAGTGTGTGTGTGTGTGTGTGTGTGTGTGTGTATGTTTGCAGGCGTCAGGAACTCCGTGAGCTTCGACTACTGCAGAAGGAGGAGCATCGTGCTCAGGCTATTCTCACCACCAAACTGGAGGGTCAGATGGATCTGATGCAACGCCGCTTTGACCAAGAGATGAACGTGAGACTCGCATACAAACACACACAGACAGACCAAAACACTGGGCTTTATACCTCAAACCTAAATTAAGAAGCTTACAAATCTTTTCTTCAATTAATGTGCTCTTAACTTGTTGGTTTCATTGTGAGCCTTGTGCGTATTATTTAATAATTTACCTTTTAAACTTCTGTTATGTTTTCTAAAATGAACACACTTCCTGCCTCATTGAACAGAAGGATGTTCTCTTTAACAATGTTTTTCTTAACCAACTTTCTACTTAACCATGCCGTTTGTACACGTCACTATATACTTGGCATTGTTACAATTTGCACCATTCAAGTGTCAATGATGTAGCTAATTAGAAGACATAGATTGACTATGGGTCAGGTTTTGGCCCTTCCTATTTAGGGGCGTACATTTTTGACTGGCACTCTGCTTCTCCGTAGGCCAAGAAGAAGTATTACGACACCGAGCAGGAGACGCTGGAGAAACACCAGAAACAAACCATAGAGAAGATGGAGATGGACCATGCTGCCAAACTCCGGGACGAGACCAAGCGCATCAAAGTTGAGCAGGAGAGAGACCATCACAAGTTCCAGGATCAAATGAAGCAGAAGAAGAAAGAGGTAAATAGTTTGGTTACATGCCCGTTAAACTTTTAACTTGTGTTACAATAAATTAATTTAATCAACAAATGAGGATAATATAAAAAAATCATAACCTTTTTTATTTATTTTAAAACCAAGGATTCCCAGAGGATAATTTTAGTAAACGTTAATCATTTTTTTGGCATCTCTATTGGTGAATGCCTCTATTTCAACCTTATTTCCATTTCTCAGGTGAAACAAGCTGTTGATAAGCTGCCCAGGAAGCAACGGAAAGACTCTTTGAAACTGAGTATGAATGCTTTTGAGCAGAAGAAGTTAAGTGAGGTAAGTTGCCCTAATCTTTTCAGTGTTTTTGCTTGGTTTTATCAGACACAGGGTATGATTTGCATTAAGTCAATAGTTTAACAATACTGTATATTCCGAAGTATTGTAATATCTTCAACCATACATACTCATTTATATTTAATGTCTTGAATGCATCTTAAAAATGGTACACTGCCACAATGAGAACTCATTTCATAGGTAGAACATTAGCTTTTTCTGTTTTGTTACCTAGAGAAGCTCTTGGTAGTGTCACCCGTCCTCCATATTTATACTTAAATTTGTATCGTTACATTTTTCTTCTTAACTTTGTTTCAGGAGCAAAACTTTTTGGCAACCCAGAAGAACTACCTGGAAGCCACGTTGAGGAAAATTGTCTTAAACAACAAGCGAGAGATCTGTGAGACGGAGAAGGAATGCCTTAACAAGAAGCAGAGCCTGATTAGAGGTGTTTTACTAGTCTTGTCTAAAATGTTTCAGTGTATGTTTCAGACATAATATTAAACCATTCATACATTTTATTTCTACTGTCTCACATTTAGCCTCCATGCATTACACTTAATTAGATTATAGCTATCCTTAACGTACATCCCCCACCACCTTCCGTCAACAGAGCGGGAGGCAACTATCTGGGACATGGAGGAGAAGAACCTTCACGAGAGACACCAGCTGATGAAACAGCAGTTGAAGGACCAGTATTTCCTCCAAAGGCACCAGCTACTCAAGAAACACGAGAAGGTAGGTCGGAGACGTCCTAGAAGCCGGTGACAAACTGTAGTTTTCCTGTACAGGAATAGGGAAGAGGCTATGGGGCGGTCTCGGAGGGTAGTTAATTAACTTTGAATTAACTGTAGTGAGGTAGGATTGCTAAATGTGTTCAAGTGTTGCAGAACGCAGCTATGCTGTGAATGAATGTTAACATGTGAAGGCCTCTCTCAATGCTGCATACTGTTTTTCATGTACATTGTCAAAAGTTCCATCGAGTTGAACCCAGTGTCTGAAATCAATCCCTTGTTCACTGTTTGAGCACATGAGTGCATGAGCGGAGGCCAAGCATTGTGTTGTGGGATTTCTGTCACAATATAGTGTACATTTGTAGCTCACTATATTTCTAGGGATGGTTTGATCCAGGTTTTTCAGTCCTGATACAGATACCAGCACTTTGGGTATCGGCTGATACCGAGTTCTGATTCCAGTTTTAAATTAAGTTTTAAGTTAAGTTGCTAAGTAAATGATGGCCGATCTCTATTTTAGGACCTGGATGCATTTTAGAAACCTGCTGCTGATAGTGTGGCCTTGGTAGGTTAGACATGGCTGATGCTTGACCATAGACCTACACGTGTAAATTCATTTAATTGGATCAGCCCCATGGATCGGTTACAACTGTCCAATTGTCACCGTTACCGATCCAGCTATTTATGCAAGTATCGATCCGATTTCCGATCTCTGTATCGTAACGATGCCATATAGTACATTCTGCCCATTCCCTCAGTGTGTGTGTGTGTGTATTTTGTGGTCCATATTGATACTGGTCATACAGTAGGCATGCTGTCATGTTAAAGCGTATCATCAGACTTCTGACTCGGTATCACCTTCTGGATGTGTTATTGAACTACAGGAACAGGAGCAAATGCAGTGCTACAATCAGCGCATGATTGAGATTCTCAAGAGTCGGCAACAACAGGAGAAGAGTCGTCTGCCCAAGATCCAACGCAATGAGGCCAAGACCCGCATGGCCATGTTTAAGAAAAGTCTCCGCATCAACTCCACTGGCAGTGCCGCTGAGGACCGTGAGAAGGTCAAACAGGTACAGCAGCTGTCAATATTTAAATTTGACCAGGACAAAGAGTACACTGACAGTACAATATACATGATAAGTAATACAACTCAATCTAGTTGCATGTGTCCTATTGCATCCAATATTAATCATTAATATAGCAGCAAATGCATATTTTGTAAGAATGTACAAATATAGTGGCATAATATTGCTTGAGTTATAGTTGTTTGGCTGCAAGAGTATGTAGCGTGAACCACTGCTGAAGGACAACGGGCTGTGTATTTTGCGGCAGAGTTAGATGGAGTTAAAACGGAATCTACTCAGTACCTGGGACCGATGTCCCAGGTACAGATGGCCTGGGTAGCCTGGCTCATGTTAATCAAGCGCATTTTGATTGGCATGTAGGCTGTGTTCAGACAGTCCTGAGAAGAGATTTAGTCTAATGGCCTGTCTCTCTCACCCCCTCAAGTTCAACCAGCAGGAGGAGAAGAGGCAGAAGGCAGAGAAGCTTCACCAGCAGCAGAAACATGAGAACCAGATGAGAGAGATGACTGGCCAGTGTGAAGCCAACCTCCACGAGCTTCAACAGCTACAGGTCAGTGAGGGACACTTCATTAACATGCATACAGATTAGGGCTGGGCGATATGGACCAAAAATCATATCCCAATATATTTAGTTTGAAAAGATACACAATATATATCGTTATTTTCTATAAAATGGGTTAAATGTTCAGGAGGAGGAAAAAAAAACGGGAAAACCATTGGAAATGTGTCTTTATTAGGGACTTTATTGTAGATGTAAATAGTTAAATCCATAGCAGATAGGTTGTGAATATTACAGCTATAATTACAGTTCACTTAATTTAATCCACATTAGTTTTTGATTACAGGGTACCTTGTAATATAGTTTTTGATTACAGGGTACCTTGTAATACTTGCTGGCTACCTATATCTGTTTATCAGAAACAGAAATGATAAAAAATTCATTATTATTACGTATTTGCTCTCTCATTGTCTTATTTGAATAAAGGTGCCCTTCTAATGCTCACTTTGTAATAACACTTATTGTTATGTGACTACTGCTGGCTGTAACACAAATTGCCCCTCGGGGATAATAAAGATAACCTTGAACCTTGAACTTTGTGTCAACTTGTGCGAGCGGAGTTAGCAGGCTGACGAGTATGAGCTTTCTCTGGTGTCTCTGCCCTTTTGAAACTTGGAACGCACTAAATCACTTGCTCCTGACCACTCCTCAGGCCAAGTGCAGGCATGGATGGAGAGATGAACACATTGAAAAAGAGCGTGTCAAAGAAGACACAATTAACCCTTAGGAGTCTTGTTATATTCTGGTTGTACATCTGTGAACACCATTACAAAATGGTTTGTTCCTAAAACAAATAACTCTCTTAGGTGGCATCAGTGTGAGAACACCGCCAACAATGTTGTCTTCTGCGTTTCAGAATGAGAAGTGCCACGTTCTGCTGGAGAATGAGACTCAGAAGCTCAAGTACTTGGATGAAGCACACACCCAGCAGCTTAAGGACTGGAGGGAACATCTGAGACCCAGGAAGCAGGTACAGTAGGCCTACATCATGCTGGATGTGACACATTCCTCCACAGTAAAACCGTCTCCTATTGTTACCGTCTTTTATATAATAAATACTCAATAGGACCGCACTGTACTAGTGGGAATGCATATTTAAAAAGAGACAATGCATTTTCATAGACAGGATTTTCCACACTACATTTTGGTGTTGGTCTGTCTCAGTTTCCCATGTTAAATATGTAGCTGTGTCCACACTGTCCAAACCTTTTACTGGTATGGTATATTTTTTATAACTTAGATCACGTCACATTTTCATGCGGTGAGTGTAGTACTAGTAGGTAGAGTTAAAACCTAACAGTACAACCAATATAGTCTATAAATAATGATCAATAATCATTCCTCTGTCCATTTTTCTTTCCATCTTTGCCAGACCCTTGAAGAGGAGTTAAACCAGAAGAAAAGAGAGCAGGAGATATTCTTTAACATGGGTGATTCAGAGTATCTGGACCAAACTTCATCCACCAAACTCTCAAAGTTCCTGCCTTATGCAGATTCGTCCAACACATAAAATAGTCTCTTAACACGATCTTGCACCATGTCTCATTGCCTCTGTGGGGACCGACACATGCCTACAATCACTTCCTCAGTTCTTTTGACCTGCTTTGTCCCCCCCCTTCCCCCCCATCCTGGCCACATTTTTCACCTTTTGGAATTGTAGGATATGATTGTTTTTAATGGACATTTTTTCTTTGAACAAGAAAGTGTATTATTTATCAGAACTTAGCTTATACGCTTCAGGGGACTTAACAGAAGCTCCTTCCATACAGTGTTTAATTTCTCTTGTGTTAAAGTCTGCCTCTATAATTTACAGAGGCTTGGCAAGTGGCTGCTAAGTGTGTTGGTCTTCACATGCTCCCTTGGTATTGAGAGAAGCACAGTGTATTTATTGTGTGTTCAAGGCATCCAACAAGAAAATATTATCTTCAACTTAAAAAAAGGAATGCAATGTCTAAAGAAATACGTAGCACTTTTATCTTCATTTTACAAATATTAACAATAACCAAGCTCCACATAATCTTTTTTATTTTATATCTCTCTCTCGTTCTTGACTGGCCTTTTTATTTTAAAATACAATATTAAAACTTCGAAAGAATTAGGCCTATCTGCCAAGTTTCCACATTTTATTTATATTTATTTTAGCTAAATGTCATTCTGATTTTGACAATATTTTAATTTAATATTATTAAACTGTTTCCACCCAACCGATTTATTTTAAATGGGAGAGTAGAAAGATTAAATATACCCCATTTATATTTTAAGTATTGATTATTGTATATATTATTTAGGTATGGCATTTTAACAAATTAGGATATGCTTATGCTGTTTAGTTGGCTATTTTGTTGTGAAATATTGATTTATATTGCATTTTTACTGTAAAACCAAATCACAATGGATGTAATTGACAAAGCCAAAGCCACATACTGTTTATTTTTATAATATTAAGTAGACATACAAGGGAATAGTTTATTTACAAAAAATGTAAATGTATATTTTGTTTGTATTAAATGCACCGAAGTCAAATATATTGTCGTTATAAGCTTTATGTTCATTTTGACCTAACAGTGCTTTCCTTTGCACTGAGAGGTAGGGGAGTATTATGGTTTCATTGGAAATGTTTTACAGTTGAATGGTTGATAAATAATTTGGCCCTGTAGTATGAAAAGGAAGGACTAGCCATTTAAATTGTTTTTGTCTTCTAAATGGCATGCTTTCATTTTAGTATACAGTATAGTTGTCTTCTGATGAAATGCAGAGTTTTGGTCTGGAAGTTATGTAGTGATGTTCATATTCTACAGCTGAAAATTTTCATGCCATTGAAGGAAGCATTGATTATTAAAATAGGCCTGTAAATCTACACTGAATCAGGTACGTCTATAACTGTTATCTTGTCATCCAGAGCTTGTTTACGTCTATAACTTATCTTGTCATCCAGAGCTAGTTTTTCTTGTCTCGCTCTCTGCCTCAATTTACATTGGTTGAGCTCTATTAAGAGGTTCATATGTGAATGGAACTGTTCAGAAGGAGCCACTGTTGTAAATAACAAATACTTTTTTTTTTTTAATTCAACTGTCATGTCAATGACCTCTGCAGTGGACGTCTCAATAAAGACGATGATGAAAAGTTGGACATTTTTAATAACTGAAAGTATAGACAAAACGATACATAAATGCATTACAGTACATTAGACATGATTAAACCACCACCTCTCTTTTGTATTGTAATTTTCACGTACTAACCTGCTTCACTTCAAATGTAAAGATTGAAACGTATCAAAACTTACAGGAAACCTTTTTAAGCAACTAGAATCAGGACCTATACATCTGTCAACTAGTGTTGTCGAAATATTTAACCATTTGCTTCAGTTTTATTTATCTATTTATTTCTGCATTATTTGTTGTGAAACCTAAAAGTGGTACATGTAGTCGCAAATGCTTACATTGGACAGCCAATTGTTAGCCTAAAACTTACCTTATCTCTAGCTAGATTGCCTTGCCATGGATACACTGAATCCATGGCCATACGTTTTACGTTCTCTTGATATATTTTGTCTATGGCCTTTTATAAAATATATCTTACATTTCCTCTTAATGCAGATAATTCAGATGTAATTCCAAACCATTTAAATTTGTCTACATCCTACTTTAGTCTGATCCATTTACTTTTCTTCCATTGTCTTCCTGCAATACATTTCTAAACCCTTCATCTCCACACAAGACACAGCAGGTGGAAAATCAGAGGAAAGTGACTGCAGCTACAATCTTCAAGTTTCCCTGACAAAGATTATGTTTTAAGATTATTATTCCTAGACTAAAGCAAAATGTATTGAAAAACATTCAGCCTTAATCCATATATGGAAAACCTAGCCTAAATCTTTGTACAATAAAATACTATGTTTTAATGACCATGCTTGAAACCAGTCAAGCATCAATATTAAACATTTTATACCATTGTCATATTTGGCTGGTTATGCACACCAAGAGAACAAACAATATTCTGAATCATAGCACACTGGATATTACAGGATAGATGTGTTATATGTACATACAAATATTATTGTAATCTTACCTGATAATTTATTTGTATTACTTTATTTCTTTGTTTTGGAGTTATATAGTATATTGCATTGCCATTAGTGTTGTTATTCCAATAAGTAGGCTATAGAAAAATAATAAAACAATTCAAATGCATATGGGCATTCTTCGCTCCTCATTCAAACATTGCAAACATTAAACTCTTGGTTTCTTGCAAATAGAAAAGTGCAAATCTTTGGAAACTAAGTCACTGCAACATTTTTATGAAGAAAAAAACAACATACAACAGCAAAAATGAAGAAAAATTTGTAGTGGCAACACTACAATATTTGCTTTTATTTAACTAATATCTCAAATGAAATAAATGAAAGCTATTGTTGAACTCATCCAGTGAGTTCAAATTCAGTCTCTGTAGAAAGCAAATATAACGTTCCGTTTTATTTAATACATTTTCTTCAGAAAATACTGTATGTACTCTAAATATATTGGGTGGATTCTCCCATAGCATCTATTGTTTCTAGACAGATTACACGAAGAAGAACAGTATAGATTATATCACATTGTTTAAGACTCAACAGAGACTATCACTAGAATTGCATAATCTAATCACAGAAGCACTTTGATAGCATATTGAGGCACAGTTTCATTGAGGACATGGGCATAGATCCATAATTCTGTTTTCTTTAAGTAGTTATAAAAACTGGACTTACAAATGAACATGGCACAAATAAGTAAAAAAAAAGTTGGATACCTAATATTTGAATACAAATAAAATAAAAAAAGCAACACAAAGCAAACTCCAACAAACAATGTTATTGCTGGCTGCATATATAAAAATGGAAAGTAACAAAAATGCCTCACTTAAAAAAAGGATACCTATAAATAAAGGTAATTAAATACAAAATAGTGATATTTGTTAATCTTTCATTTCAAAACATGGCCATGGGATGCTGAAAAGATGGTCCATGCCTAGGGTTTCTTACTCAGGTAATTGGAGGGGATCCAGCCTTCATTTTCGTCTCCTACTTTTTTACAAAACCACCAGCCACTGGTGTTCTTCTCCAGCACCTCAAACAAGGTGCCCACCTTGAAGCTCGAGGTCTGCTCATCTCCGTCAAAGTCCGCCACGGCCAGGTACATCTCCTCCTTACTGGGCTCCTTGATTAAAGGAGGGAGCTTGTCCCTCGGGGGTCCCGGTTTCAACTGGGGTTTGGGGGGAATTGGCACTTTATTTCCCTTGGTCTCATCTTTCTCCCTGTCCTTAGGCGGGGGCAAGGCAAACGCTTTGGGTTTTGGAGGAGGGGGTCTGCTGAGTTGGGGTAGCCCAAGCTTGGGGACGTCCTGAGCCTCTTTCAGGATAGTTGGGGGTTTGGTTTCGGTTGGGCTGGATGGGTCTGTTTTCTTGGGAGGTGGGGGCCTCCTTGGTATCATAGCCGGGGGTCTCTGAGGGGGCTCTTTGTGAGGAGGCAACGCTGGCTTAGCAGGGGGGGCAGAGCTGTGGTGACCGTTGAGCTGCTTCGCTGGGGTCCGCGCCTCGTCGGAAGACCTACTGCTGCTCAGAGCAGGGATGTGGATGGGGGAAGATGTTGGAGGTGGGCTGGGGTTAGAACTGACACTCCCAGGAGCTGTGTCATTCTGTTGAGTTCCATCCACTGACCCAGAGCTCGGCTCTGCCGGTTTGGAAGGCCTCAGCTTGCTCCTCAGGTTGGTGATATCTAGCTTGTTTTCCTCCGGGGCATCGGGCTTAGAAGCTGGGACGGGTTTGGGACGGACTATTGGTTTGGGCTTGGCAAACACTGCTGGACCAGCCACCTCTGGTTTCTCATCGGGCAGGTCCGGTTTAGGCTTGGGTGTCGGTGGCTGTTTAGGTACTGGTTTCAAGTTAAACTTCTTCACCTCTTTGGCAGATATTTTGTGGCCGCACTCCAACCCCATCTCATTCTTCAGGTGAAGGGCTTTGTTCTTGTCTTCTTTCTTGGGCTCCGGTGGTTTCTCCGGTTTAAAGGGCACCGCCTTGGGGGGCACCAGGGGCAAAATGACCCCGGGAGCAGGTGGCTTGGGGGGTAACGGTTTGGAGAGATCAGCTTTGGGCTTTTCCGCTACCTCCGAATCAAAACTCTTGTTAATGGATTCTCTGCGAGGAGGCAGGGCTGGTTTCTCCTCCAGAGGTGGGGCTGAAGGTGCAGGAGGCAATGGCCCAGAAAAGACACATGCCCCTTTGCTAGCACTGGACTTCCAGTCTCTGAGCTTGGGCCGGGCGCAGGACTCTGGCAGCGCAAACGGCTCGTCCGGTAAAGGCTTGGACCAGCTGTCCTCTGGCACTGAGACAGCTGAAGAAGCAGCGCCCTCCTCCAACCTCAGCTTCTCCATCTCGTCGGGTAGAGGAGCCAAGAAGTTTGGCCGCAGGGCCGTGCTGGTCTTCTTGTACTTGTCGATAAAAGTGGCAGGGGCCCAGCCCTCTTTGTCATCTATCTGGATGTACCACCACCCGCTTGCATTTTTATCAATCACCTGGAAGGAAGGGGAATAATTAATTACAAGCAGTGTGGTATCTACTATTAAGTGGACTATGTGCTTGTCTTGTGCACCATCTAGTGGGAAGCACCAGTACTACATACACAAAATAATTACTGATCATGTATTATTTCAAAATATATAGTGAAATATATAAATATATGACACCAGTCAATCACAGCACCATTTAGGCTAAGGGCACCTCGGAATTTTTTATTTTTAACAAGTATCAGTTAAATAAAAAATAAAAATAAACATTAATTAAGAGACAAGATGGAAGTATGTTACAATTACAAAGGTTATGGTTTAATGAGTTATGAAGTAAGAAGTAAATGTAAATACTGCAAAATCGACATCAAACGTGATAATCTTGTTTTTAGATTTAAAATCTAGTTGGACTTTCTTCTAAAATAAATGACTTATCTAGTGACTTAAATCTGCAATTAATTTAAGAAATCTTATCAAGTGAATTTCACTTACTGCACTAGCAGCCACATTTGCTTGTTTTAAGCATAAGCAAACTCATAAGTAATATATTTGCACTTATATTTGATATGCATTTCTTTCAGTGAATTCTATACCCCCCACTTTAAAGGGAAAGGGGGGGGGGGGATTTCCCTTTAAAGTGGTAAGAGTTTCATTCATGGACAATTTGTGGTTGCAAAGATATAGACATTTCAAATTAAGTCCATTTTGAACCAATATGTATTCAATTTCTTCTTGGTCTCACCTCCACTTTGAGTCCGGCCTGGAAGCTAATACCATCTGGGATGGTGGTCTGGAAGTCCGCTATAGTGTAGAACTCTTCCTCCACCTGTGGAGGGGTGGGGGGCTTAGGCAGGTTCTGGCCACGTGGCTGAGGAATGGGAAAGAGAGAGATGACAGTGTGGGCAAACAAGCAATAGAGATTATCAGAAGTGTCGTGGAGAATAAAAGATGTCCAAAAAAGACAGTCCAATTCACACAGTGTGTAATCCAGTTTCACATGCATGCTACAGTACACTTACGATGCTGAGGTCCCTGCGTGGAGGTGGTCTCTGTCTCAAACCCACTTCTGTAGAAGAAGAAGAGACCATATGACAGTATTTGTTCTCATTGATGTTGAGGTCTAGAGTATGTCTAATTCGTCAAATTCCTCATTTAGCCTATGTGTGGAGTTCCTAGTACTAAACTACGACTTAGTACTAGGAACGGCTTCATGATGGCCCAGCGGCTTCATGATGGCTACGGCTTCATGATGGCCCAGCATGGTAACAATGGCAAATTATATATATATATATATGTGTGTGTGTGTGTGAAAACAAGATGTATCTTCATTGCCGTAAAGAGTAAGACGACAAATACGTACTGCATGTGCTGCTGTCTGGAAACGGAATCAGCTTCTTCTCTTTCTGAGAGTTGTCTCGGTTCTCTTTGGCCGCGCTGTTCTGCTGGCTCTGTCGGAAAAAGCCTTCCAGATCGTTGGCACTGCCGTGGGCACCTGCCCCCACCAGCTGTTTCTGGGCCTGGATGTCTGCCTTCTTCAGGTAGGATGCTGGGGCCCAGCCCTCACGACCCTGGGACCTGACCATAGGACAGATGGAAAGGCTTGGCTATGGCTCTAAGGAGGGGTTGTGTGTGTGTGTGTGTGTGTCACTCAGAGCTTAGTGGGAGTGGCCTGCACCTACTTTGAGGTTCAAGCCAAAACAATTGTTAATGCAGGTTTCAAATATGGAGGAGTGCATTTGTATGTATATTAACATGTACAATAGTATAATATTGTAATGACATTATAGGATATTATATATATATATATATATATATATATTTATAACATTATAGAATATTATAACAATTTAAAGTAAATTTATGGACAATATAATAATAAAAAAATGCTTTGATTGCCAATAAAAAACATCCTATTTTCACACTATTTGTAGGAATTAGCAAGAAAACAAGGAACATAACCAATTAACTTACCTGATCTTCCACCAGCCTTCCAGGTTCTTCTGAAGCACCTCTACAACCATGTCTTTCTCCAGATCAATCTCATCCTGGTCCCGGGCTGAGTACGGGTAGATCACAGAGTACTTCTCCTCTGAGACAGGGGAGAAACATGTTTAACAGGAGGGAACAGTTGACCTTGAGTATGGGTGGATACGAGGGTACAATGCTTCTGGACAAATTAGCCTTCAAAGACTTTTGGAAGATTTCACTTCTGACAGATATAATCAGTGTTGGGCAAGTAACTCAGGAATAATATTAAGTTACTATTTTCTTATGACTCCTTCAAAATGTAATATTACTTTATTCATTACTGGGTATTACAAGTAATAAGTTATGTTACTCATTACATTATTACATTACTTTCACAATCACTATCCTGCATCGTTCCTATCTAAACTAAATAAAATGGAAGTTTTGGGGGAGGAGGGGAGGTCTTGTTCTTGTTGAATAAGTAATTGTAATATTTAAAAGTGTGTTACACTGCTAGTTAATGAAAAAATAAATATTACAGTAACTAGTAACTAATTACCCTTCAACACTGGATACAATGCATAGCCATTTAAACCATATGTACCATTTCTCTCTATGACCTACATAGTATTTGTCAAACATTTCTAAATGTAAATGTATTTTTGTTGTATTTTCAAGCAACCCTCTGACTTAAACGAGGCAAGGTTTGAGCAGCATGTTGAGTGAGAAAATGTGAAACACACACACAAACACACATGCACGCACACACACACGTACAACACACACAACCAGTGTATTCACCACAAATACTAAACACCGTAGACATGCATTTCTGACTGAAATTAGCACTACCAATGCTATTTATGTTATAATAATATGTGTTAAATGATGATACATGTATTATTTCTTGTGTATATTTGATTGTAACATGCACATAACATGCACAGGTTTTTATTTCCATGCGGGTTTCTCATAACACATTCCATGCAGTGGCACATTAGCAGACTGTAAGCGTTCACGTAGCCCTGCATGCAGACACACATGTAGAACAGGGGGAGAAGATAGGCGTGCTGTCCACCTTGCCCATAGCCTGTGCTGAACAGATCCCCTAACGTTCTGCGACGGCCCATGTGCCTCGGTAGTGACCAGAACCTCCGAGGCACTGACGTCACACACACACACACACAAACACACACGCGCTACAGTGAGCGGGGGGCAGGAAGTCAGAAAACAGGAAGTGGACATTATAAACGCTGTGTAGCTGGCGACTTCACACCAAGGAGGTTAGCTTTATATTTTCTATTATTATTATTTTACTTATTTTTTTGTATCTACCATTATTATTCCCCTAGAGTTTAATAACATTAATGAACACAAATAGTCAAAAACATCTCCACCATGTTAATGGTTAAATATTAGATTATCTTTCTTTTGGACAAATTACTTAAATGAAGACATTGGGTCTCATTTTACACCCGGCGCAATGCGGGGCAAAGCGGGGCAAAACTGGAACGCAAGTGTCTTTGTGTCACACCAAGTCTGGGTGTGATAAGGCCATCTCTCGCCAGTCTGCTCCAGTGCAGTGCAATGAAGACAGTGTTTTTTTCAGAAATAAAAAACAAAAAATGCACTGTTCCACATTTATCAGGCAGGCCACAGGTTTCAAGCAATATGGGACAGAAAAAGGATCTTTCTGCTGCGGAAAAGCGTTAAATAACAAGGTATGAAAACATAAGATATTTCACAAAAACGTAAGCATGATCATCGTGCTGTAAAGAGATTTGTGTCTGATTCAGAGCACAGACGGGTTCGTGAAGATTAATAACCTTCCTCAATAATTAGGAAGGTTACTGCCAGACAAATTCATTGGATTAAGAGAGCAGCTGCTAAACTGCCATTATATCCGCCAGAGGCTTGTGCATAAACATACTATTCGGCCACCCCTAACCAATTCCCACAAGCATTAACGGTTGCAGTGCAGAAATACATGAAGACACAGTTTCAGACTTGTTTACTGATGAGTGCCATGTAACCCTGGATGGTCTAGATGGAGTAGTGGATGGCCACCATGTCCCAATAAGGCTGCGACAACAGCAAGGAGTTGGTGGAGTCATGTTTTGAGCCAGAATCATGGGAGAGAGCTTGACCTCGGCAAAGTATAAAGCATTTCTGACTGACCACTTTCTTCCATGGTACAAAAAGAAGAACCGTGCCTTCCGTAGCAAAATCATCTTCATGCATGAAAATACACTATCTCATGCTGCAAAGAAAACCTCTGTGTCATTGGCTGCTGTAGGCATAAAAGGATAAAAGGAGAGAAACTCATGGTGTGGCCCCCATCCTCCCCTGACCTCAACCCTAGTGAGAACCTTTGGAGCATCCTCAAGCAAAATATATATGAGGGTGAGAGGCAGTTCGCATCAAAACAGCAGCTCTGGGAGGCTATAATTCTGACATCCTGCAAAGAAATTCAAGAAGAAACTCTCCATAAACTCACAAGTTCAATGGATGCAAGAAGTGATATCATAGAAGGGGTCCTATGTTAACATGTAACTTGCCCTGTTAAAATGTGTAAATAGCTTTTGATTTCAGTAAATATGAACAGCGAATAATGACCTCCTAATGCTGCAAAGTTCAACAAATGACATTTTTTAGTTCTTTACAACCTATAAAATGTTTTGCAACACTGTTGTGCATAATAATTTGGAACAGTGCATTTTGAGTTTTTTTATTTTTATTTTAAATAAAATACTGTTTTATTGGGTGGTTTGTTAAATGATATTCGACTTATACTCTAACGGTAGATGACTTCAAAATTATATTGACTGTCATTTGCATCAACTATTTAGGAAAATCAGTGTGAAATATAACTTGCATAATAATTTAGAATGCTGTCTAATAGGGCATAATAACTGTGTCATAGTCTAAAATGGCGCATTAAACTATCCGTCTCAAAGTTATTTACAAAGTGAAGTGCAGCATTAGTACTCCTCTTTTGTGCCTTTGTGAGTAAATGTTTTCCAGATGGTTTCACATCCCCCTGACCCTGGGTAATGGTGCCCAGGTGGAGGATATGACAAATAGTACCTTCTTCCCCTGGTAGGGAGAAGTCATCTGGGTCGTCTTGTGCCTCTAGGCAGGTGGCAGGAACCCAGCCCTGGGCATCGTCTGAGCTCACAAACCACCACCCTGGGTGAGCAGAATATCAACACAAGCTTAGCTTCTGCTAGAAAGGTCAGTATTGAGGTCAGTGCTTAGGCTACATACTAAAGCAAAATGTAAAGATAATCTGCCTCTAGGGAATGTTTTTTAATATTTTGTGGCTTTTACCTACTTCTTCTGTTGTTTCTTATTTTTGATTAGTTCCCTTTATCCTTTGTTTTTCAAATGTTTTTAACTGTAAAGCACGTTGAGTTGCACATTGTGTATGAAAGGTGCTATACAAATAAAGTGTATTATTATTATTATTATTATGATACTAAAAAAGAGTGGCAGACCCCAATCAATATGTGGCTAAAGCAGCATGGACTGCTGTAAATGTAGTTGCAGATGGGACCTACCTGACTCATTTTTCTCTATCACTTCCACCACCTGGCCCACATGGAGGCTAACCTCAGAGCTCTCCTGCTTCTCGTAGTCTGTGACAGCCACATACTGGTCTAGAAGGAGAGCGTCCCCTAAACTGGAGTCCCCTGTCATTGGAAACAAACAGCAACACACACTAAATGGAACACCCGCCTGAGAAAGTTAGGGAACTAAAGTGCAATAATACAAGACAGCCTCTCCTCTCAGTCATTAATTACTGAGGTGCTTTGGGAATTGTAGTCAGGGAGCAGTAGGAAAATAAATGAATGTTTTTGAAATTTTCAAAATAGTTTTGAGGAGGCTTGTCTACATTATTGACATTTTCCCAGATTGATTAAGATGTCGGCATTGACAAAGTAGGTGTGATTGTGTGAAAGTTGGACAGGAGGGGTGGAGAATGGGTGTGAATGGCAGTTGTTAGGAAGGTATAAGGATAATGACAGGGCACAAAAGGTTAAATGCCAATCATCAACATGGGGGAGCCTGTGACACCAACACAAACACAAACAAGCACCAGGACACCCCACCACCAGGGTTAGCATAAAGCTATCTGAATATAAGCTCAGGGTTTACAATGCAATGCATATATCTCTGGTTAATTTGGACTAATACGTTTGTATCTCTTCATCTAGCTCTGCCACCATTTCGAAACAAACGGTTGACTTCAATGTCACCAAATGTATCCCCCCTGGTAACCGATTGTTCAACCATCCAGGGTGGTTGTGCAAATGCTAAGGTGACCAGGGTTTCCAGACTATATTCCCAGCAAAACTGAGATGAGTTGAGCTGAGAGCAATAGTCGAGCAGAACACATTACAGCTTCTTGTAATTCTATTTAATCGACCTCCACATTATCGGCTATTCTTATCTAAACTACCAAAGCAAGCCCCAAGCCTTCCACAGAGCGACATCCCTCCTGCCCAGGCCAGAGCGGGGTCAGGCCAGAGCAACCCAGGGAAAGGGTCACACATACAGTATGGCCAAACACGAGAATCTGTTACTACCTCGCTTTAGGAAAGTAGTCGCTCTCTCCACAAGCCCTGATGGGAAGGAAATATGAATAGAGAAGAAATTTGAGAAGAAAAAAATAAAGAAGTAGGCTACAATAACTTGAGAATGTTAGATGAATGAAGACAATAGAGGGGGAAAGTCTGGAAAAATGTGAAACAAAATAAAAATAAATAAATGTACTCTCAGGGCAGGAAATAATGTTTCAGGTAATTTGCCACAATTACATACTTAACTTAAAAACAGAAGGAATTAGTAGTGGATTGTATGCTTGTAATACTGACAAGCCACTAGATGGCGACAATATCATTAAAATGTAAGGTAATGAGGTCTGCTAATATAGAATATAGTTGTCTACTATGTCTAATAGTTATATTAACTGCCTCACTCCCTAACTGTTACGCAACTGTAATTAGCTTCAACAGAACATTAGAACCACTACTATCTTAATGTAGCAAACAAATATATTTATGTTACACAAATCAGTAAAAAAAAGGTTTTGAATTAGTCACAGTAATAGTACTACAGTAATAGTTGACTCAAGCGTGACACTAGGATAAAGTTATGTAACCTTGTTCTTCAAGGACCTCATCAACAAAACATCAACAAAACAGTAGCTACTTTAATAGCATCTTAATCTATATCTGCAAATATTTCATTTCAAGGATCAGTTAAAAGGTGAACAATAACAAGCCCCGTCGTACACTTTATTAAGATATAATGCATACATTCTTATCTGTCTTACCTGATTTCTTCTTTCCGATCGGTTCCCTAGAAGAAGAAAGGGAAATGTTTTGTGAAATGCAACCATGATTAATGTATTGCACGAATACGGTATGCTTAGACATTCATGTAAGCCTACTTTGAATATTCATAACACAGCCAATGTCAAAGACAATAGCAACGCAGGCACACTGATTAGCCTAGGCAGGCACTCAAGATGATTGAAGCTTCTCCGCCCCCTCTCTGAGTTCTATATCAATGCTAGAAATGTATATGAAAGACTCCATAAAGAGCATTTGATGGTAAATGTGATACAGCATCCACACGGTGCTCTGGTTGGTTTCTCTCTCTCTCTCTCTCTCTCTCTCTCTCTCTCTCTCTCTCTCTCT
>JAODLL010023158.1:0-10178 GCA_026546735.1 Forbesichthys agassizii
CATTTTATGACCAATTCATGCAAAACTCCACGTAATCCCAAGGGGTTCACATACTTTTTCTTGCAACTGTATATGTAACAGTTTACTAAATATATTCTCATATACTAAGAACTAGGAAGCCCAGGAAAGCTCACTGGTTGAAATTAGATTAGTGTAATTAATTTAGTCTCTCCACACACCTTGCCCTATTGTTTATTATTTTATGTTGCTGTTTACATGGGGGGGGGCTGCTATTTCCACAGAACAATTGTTTATACATATGGACCACATTTAAGAGTTTGCATGGTCTTGCAGAATGGTGTCATTTTCCAATTTACATTGCTCTTAAATTAATATGACTTTTGATAAAATAAGCATTTAATGGTCAACCTATTCTTCAACATGGCTGATTACCGTAATTTCCCGGCTATTAACCGTGGTTAATACATTTATTTTGCAAACTGTAGGCAGCTCTGCAGCTAATACTCGGGTGCGGCCTCTACACGGGGTAAAATTTTTAGCCTACCAGGTAGTAAAAGGTAGTAAAAGTTTAAGTAGTAAAAGTTTGTGAAATGTGATTTAAAAAATGTATAATTTTATGACAATCTGCCGCGCCGCCACCTCAAAAGTTAATATATCCGATTGTATATTGGAGACGGCTGGTGTGCCCAAAAGTGTTGCTGATCATGGTATGTGCATTTTATAGTTATATTCCCAATTTTTTTGCTGCCAAAAATGAATGGATTAATTATAATCTAGGGCACAAAAAAGGGTAAATACTATAAATTAAGGATAATTTAAAAATATTCATTGTTTTAGCTAGGCGGCCTATATAAACCATCATGTTAGTTAGATTAACAGTATCCTATATTTTCTCACTATCTATGCAAAACAAGGATTTTTGACATAGCAAACAAACAATTTACACAATATACATTTATTATACACAAAATATGTTTAAAAAATATAGGCTATAATGTAGTCCAACTAACTCGATGGTTTATTGGCCGCCTAAAATTAAATATATTTTTGTGCACTAAATTATAATGAATCCATACATTTTACCGGAGACGAGACTAAATTGAATAAATTGTGGTTAATACACGGGTGCGGGTAATAGACAAGTTTATTTCTAGAAATTACATAAAATACTGACCTGCGGTTAATAGACGCGAAATAGTGCAAATAATAGTATCATAATATTTATGCAGATGTGGTTATAAATACTATGTTGCCAAAATATTTGCCCTGGTGGCCAATGACTTCACCCCCCTGACTCAAGGCTGTGGGAAACAGATAACCTACCGCCTCTAAAATATTCACAATAAGATTCAGTTTAAGAGAGTTTTTAATGATCCATCTGTATACTGCACACTACATAAGGTACTCTTGCTTTGTCAGTACAGGTCTATGATGATGGAGAGCTAGTTAGAATGCTTGCTAGTCACGTTTAAGCATTGTCTGCAGGCACCTACAAAAACCTCGGATTTCATAATATGCTAAGCATTCAGTCTAATCGGGCTTATCAAATACAGTGTGCTACTGTTATTATTGAATGTATATTCAATACTGGATTCTCCAACACCATACTGGGCCCAAATGTTTCCCTACAATGTAAATCTGTCTATTATCTGCACGACTAACCATCCCCTACCTCAAACACTAATCTCTTGATGCAATGAAACCTCTAGCTTTGCTTAGAGGCTTATTACCACATATCTGTGCTATACTAATCTTAAATAATGAGGTAGTAGAAACTAAGGAAGATTCTCTGGTAATCTGTCCACAACAGATGGAGAGTTGACCCACCACAAAACATAACTTTTCTTTTTATCCTTCTTGCATACAAGGCGATCATCAATTAGAATTGAAGCGGGTGTATGAGAGCTACCATGTATTTGCATTTTTAAATATGTGTAATGTAAAGAGGCAGTGTAGGCTTTTGTTCGCCGTGCTGTTTGTTCTTCTGGCTTCCAAGGCCAACATAACACACCCTGCAGCTAGACATCTGTACCCTGGGGCAAGGAGACAGCAGAGATGGGACTGCTACTGTTAGCAGATAGATGTCTAAACAGGCAGCGAGAGGTGACTATGTATTTGCACATCACAAACCCAGCAGGAGGGGCATAACTGCTCGGCATTGCACACACACACGGATACACGCACAAAACTATTGTGCTGGGCAAAATGCAAACAAGAGATGAAGCAGCTGGAGACAGTTTGTCTCAGGGTGTTGGCAGCAGGAGTACTTCATTACTGAGACATGGAAAACCATGCATGTATCACAGGCAGGGGCTGGGTATAGTAAATGTATAGTGTCTCCAAATGTTTCTGCAGATAAACTGCGCCACAGGCACTGTCTTTTTGGCAAGCATAATCTTCCAATTTTGGTCCCATAACAGACATGATTCCAATGTTGTTTAACCAACAGTGTAGACACAAGTCTATTGGAGAGGTTATAAGAATTTCTGAACCTTTTAGAACCTGGTTAAAAGCATAATGATTTTACAAACTACATCTCTATGATTAGATCGGCTTCACATATCAATCTGTGGACTCTCAATTGAAAATCGTCAGTCGGGTAGAGAGCCCATTATCAATCACCTTCCAGATTGATAATACAGTTGGTGCCAACAGCAGTAGGTGCTTGTGTTTGGAAAATCTTTCCGTTGGTCTTGTAATAATTGATGGACGGTCGTCCAATCACCTGCTACTGAGCTGATTGACACTACTGGTGTCACTTATCATTATCTTTGTTTACATGGGATGTCACCTAATTGGGTCTGGTGTTTAAATGCGCCGTCGCAACTTATCGGAATTGGGCATGTGCATTAAAACGCAACCAGGAAGCAAATTAGGTTAATCATTTACATGGTGGAATTCTTTCAATCGGGTCATAGAACAGGTTATACTCTGTTTCGGAATGAAATTTCGATTGGGTTCTACAATGGGGCATGTTCTTTTGGGTTGGACTTTGAACCCGGTCCCAATCGGAATAATAGTGTCCATGTAAACGCAGCTAATGGTCATGAAATGTGCCATCATCTCTTGCATCTACTTGGCCCAGTACAGCAGAGCTACTTCATGGTACCTTCAGCTAGTACAGTAAAGAAGTATGTTAAAGTTAAGATGTGTCATCCTCGTTCTTATATAGTTCTATGGTTGTAATGTGTATTCAAAATACCTGCGCACTGGCTTTCTCTGCATTATAGACACACCCTGTTCAGGACCCGGCATTGAAGGACAATACATTGAATACAGTACGATACATACAATACACTAAATACAATACAGTACTACACAGTACTACACAGCCTTAGTGTGTGGTGCGTATGGTAGCATAAGCTGCTGTTCAGCAGCTTGACTGCCTTTGGAAAGAAACTATTACCAAGACGGGTGGTGTGTGATTTAATGCTATTTAGATGGAAGGAGCGAGAACAGGGAGTGAGCACTGAACTGGGCTGGTCAAATGTGTTAAAAAACCTAAAAAAATGTGTTTTGGGATTTCCTTTTAGTGGTGTTATGAGGTTGTGACTGTTCTGTGCCAGTGAATTTTAATACTGTCTTTACAGTCCTCAGTATCAATCTGTGGTCCTCCGCAGTCAGGTTGCCAAACCACACTGTACAGCTTGTGTATAAACTTTATGGCACAGGGATGAAAGGCCAGAATGCTTACTCTAAAGGTACTAGAAACATGCTAACTGACTTTACAGAATAACTTCAATAAAATAAGAGCCAACGGAGATTACAGGCAATAGCGAAAGTAACTTGTTGTAAACTAGCTAGCACAGCAGGTGAAACTATTGTATACACCAGCAACCGTTACTTTACACATACTAAGGGCCAGGTGTACATGTCAGATTGAAGTTGTAACGTACAGTATGCCTGCATTGGAGCGATTTCAGTTATTGCAACCCTTAAAATGTTAGAAGCGTGTAAACCCTGATAAAAGTCTGAACATTCCAACTAGGGTTAGATTGAATGGATGTTCTGCTTGTTCTGCTACTGTAGCTGCTACACTAGTGCTGCACAGGCTGGCTTGAGAAGAAACCCCCCTCTCCCTCTCTCTCTCTCTCTCTAAATGATCTGACTTTAGATGTAATAGTTTTCCAAAACACATGATGTGTACGAGACTGTATGAGCACTGCATGTAAATGTGCCAAATGTCAAAAGATGACTTAATGGGGATGTTCCCTCTTTAGACTAAAGACTTCTGAACTGG
Source organism: Forbesichthys agassizii (assembly GCA_026546735.1). Taxonomy (NCBI): domain Eukaryota; kingdom Metazoa; phylum Chordata; class Actinopteri; order Percopsiformes; family Amblyopsidae; genus Forbesichthys; species Forbesichthys agassizii. The sequence goes on from JAODLL010023158.1 coordinate 4,202, forward strand.
CCTTTAACTGGTATTTTTCACATTTAACTGGTTGTCTTATAGAAGAACCCCTTCATCTTATTGTGTCCATCATCATACCAGCTTTACCATCAGCTGGTTTGACACTGACGCTGATCTCAGAGCCAGCTAACTACCGTGCCCGGGAATGTTTCACCCCCCCGTTATCCTCAATACACAGTCTATTATTTACTGTGGTGATGTGAACACAAGCCTTGACATTTCTATTTTAAAACCTTGTTAGATCTCTTCTCAGGACTGACGACTGGAGTGTATACGTCACAGGCCAGTTAACATCTTGACGCTCTTTAACTCACTGTGGCTTAGTTTAGCCTAGTCTTAAGGTTAAAATATTTTTTTAAATAAATATTTTTTTAATGTTTCATTTATTCTTGGACTCGGCTTAATGCATATCTGGGAAATGTGAACACACATGTAGAGATCTCAATTAAATAATCAACTGGCTGGGCAAGGTTGGAACGGCGTCAAAACACAGACTAGGATAAACAAGAAGAGGCAACTGCACTTACACAGATAACAGTAATACAGGCTTCACAGGTGCAGTAATGATATAACAAACACTTATCAAACAGCTCAGACAAAGGGCTAAACTGACACTGGGGTGCGTTCAGTAGAGGAAAAGTTTGCTACGTTTAGTGAAGATTTTATATTGAACAACACAAGTCTTGAAAAACTTTCAAAGATGTTTGGTGCAGTTCTGCAGTGTTGCTCAATGATGTGTATGAAAAAGCGACGTCACTTGTCCGATTATTGATACACATGCAAAAATATGGGTGCTTTATACAATTTTGTAAATATTTGACATCACTATTTTGAGGATCAAAAACCGCATTCATTACATTCAGGTATTTTACTTAAAAGGTATGCTACCTCATTAAGCATGACATTTGAAACTGGAAAATGCTGACAAAACGCAGTGGACATGTGTCTTCTGCACTACAGCACATTGTATCTGCCATCTTCTTCTGCATCTGTATGGTTGAAACATAATCTACACAGCATCAACAATCAAACAATCGCTTTGTTTGTATTAGCCATGTACAGTAAATGTTGTCCAACCCACAACCCAACTCCTCCCTATTTTGTAACTAGCTGTAAAGTAAATGTTATACCGTCCTGAACAAAAAGTAAATACATCAAAGTAAATACGGTACATCAAAATACATGTTTGGGGAATAAGAAGAAGGTTATGGTTAAGCAATGGGAACAGGAAACAGACCATCAAAGGGAAGCCAGGTGGTACCAAGCCCCCAGAAGCTGGGGGAAACGGCTTTTCGCCTGGCTGGTATGGTGGCTAACACTATACAGCTTAACTATTTCCCACTGATAGTTATAAAACATACATTATAAATATTCCACGAATGCCGCCCTCGTGCAATTCAATCACTCATGCACTCATTCATTATAAAATTAAATAGTGATAGTGAGTTCCATTTTGTTCAGTCACCTAGAGCTCAGGAAAGATTGTTATTTTGTGATGTCATAACACGGCTTAACATCGGAGCATTCTGTGCTGGCTGAAATGAACTACTGTCATTTTTAAGTGTTGTATCCAGTTCTTATAATACTGTACATCCATGGGTGGAACTAAACACAAGCAAGACATCACAAAGGAAAAAACAAACTAAGCATACAATAAACCAACACAAAAATCTAACTAAGATGCAAACGCTATAAACTGAGATGAAACATTAATGCTGACTGGGAAATTGACAGTGTCGGTAAACATGTTTTATATTTATTTTACATAAATCATGAATTGCTTAAAAAAGCTTCAGTGTGTATATTTAATGAAAAACATAATTTAGAAGTGCTATATTTCCAGTACTTTATTTTATTTCATATTCTTTAAATTAACTTTTACCAAAACAATAGACATTTTTGTCAGGTGGTGATTCTGCTTGCTGCTTAAAACCTTAGCAGGTGCCCTTCATTACTAATTAGTGTTCCAAGAGACTCCATTAGCACTGTTGTCATGCTACAGTACTTTGAACATCATTCTGTAGAGAACTGTGGCCTATACTATGAAGGAAGGCAACTGGCTTATCCAGGTAACTTCTGAGTAACTTTGTGATGTTGGGTGTAACTTGCAGAGTAACCCATACTACGAAAGGCGGAGAGGTTTTGTGCGAGGTATACTGTCATGGCAATTTACGCTGCATCTCTTAACTGCTCCAAGCAGTTTCTTTGTGGTTAACTTGATGTTACAATAAGCACTGCATCTCTGCTGACTATCTCAAGAAAATGCCTGGTGTTCTGAGTTATGAGTTATGCGCTGCTTTGTTGAAAGATTGGGCCTGTACAGTGAATTAATAGTCTATTTTAGATGACATTATATCAAAGAAACACAGCATTGCTGGCTATTAAAATATACCTTAACATTTAATAATAGTTCTGTATAGGATAAGAGCATGCACACTGTTTTCTGTCCCACGCAGTTACAACATTTATAGATGATTATGTAATCAAATCATAGCAGTTTTAGTTTTTGCTTTCATAAAGGCCTATATTATTTCGTGAAATTTAATGTGATTTAGCTATTAACATTGTAGGCCCTATCATACAGCCTAAATAAAGAGTTTAATTCCTTGTCCACCCCGCGAAAATGAAGAATCAGCCCATTTGTGAAATAATATTTTAATAGAGAACATCATATATATTTAACTTGATAAAGTAGCCTACATCTGTATTTATATAAGACACAGTCAAATAGTTATTTGCACTGAGCATTCTTTTATTGTTGGAATAAGGTCAATAGTTATTAAAGCGCACTTTCCCTCATTACAGGGTGAAAGTGAAATATCAACATCAAAGGTGTTAAGGGGCATTTCACAGTTGAAGGTGTTGTCATTGTTCATTTGTTTTAGGTGCAGTAAATGGAACACCTTTCCAAAGTCAATGAAGTAATCATATTATATAGTTGTGATTTCAATATTGACCAAAATAATCATGATTATTACTTTTTCCATAATCGAGGCTGAGCCCTTGTATAGAGGGTAAGAGAGAATAGGATGAGTGTAAACAGCATTAGACAATGGCCTCACATGACAGAAGGATAAAGGGACATGAAGGAAAGTTGAAAAGAGGATCAGCTAATGAATACATGTGATTGCAGTGAAGCAGTGGCTCAGCAATGGCCGTAAATCTGCAGCGTTAGCCATAAGCCCGATCACACCACAGATACAAAGAGGCCTAATACAGTACCTGGAAACACACGGGTGAAGGTGGTGCGAGGAACAGCCCTGTCCCTGACGTAGGCCTAAGGCTGCATCCAAAACGTCTCTGCATGCCTGAGTGCACACGTGCACTCTGAGTGCACACGTGCACGCAGAGCGCGGCATGTAGCGTGACCGTTCTTGCCTGCCCACATGTTCTCAGCTCTCCCGCTAGAGTAGCTTTCTCACGCCAAGTGTACACATGCGTGCGTGCGTGTGTGTGCGTGCATTGCTAAAGGGTAAATAAGAGACCAGGTTGGTTATACATCCTTGATGCAACGCTTCCTGAGGGCAAAGCAACCCCCCTTCCCCACACACACTTTACCGCTCTCTTTCTGCCAGCAGATGATGGATGGATCTCATGGGGCTTGTGGTCATGACTACTTCTCCCATAGGTCCCTCGATAAGGAGTGTGTGTGTGTGGGTATTGCATTGTTGTGTTTCCTAATTATTGTTTGTTTAAACACATGTGTGTGCATGTGGGCCTAGGCTATGATCCCATCAGGACCGCCCGACACACACACACACACACACACACACACACACACACACGGTAGTGGAAGCGGCAGGCTAACAATTCTGGACATGGCTGTTTGCATGACTGTTTGTGTCCAGTGACTCCCTCAGATCTATCATCTACAGTATATTGTTATGGCAGTTGATCACATAGCTATTGATTACCTATCTTTTGCATTCAATAATACATATTTAATTTGAGTGCAATATAACAAACCATTAAGGGTGCTCAAGCATACCTAAAATGTATTTTATCACCCCTAAAATAAAATGTACATTTTCTTTTTTGTTATTTTCAGAAAAGAGACGTTTTAATCTTTAGGTTTTGGCATTGGAAAAAAATAGATACAAAATAAAGTAAAATCCAATGAAAAATAAAACCTTGGCATTGAAACTCCTAAACTAACTTTAAAAATGTACGACAAAAAAGTATTGAGCAAGATCACAACTTGGATATTTGCATAAGTGAAGTCCCTGGCACTGACAGTCCCTTCTGTCAGTGCGCCCACAACACTGCAGTACAGTATGTACAGTACAGTGCTGTCAGAAGCAATGCCAGGTCCGATTGTCATATCTGTCCTGGAACCAGGCCAATGAAATGTTTACACTTTGATCAAGTCAGTCAGCCAGCTCAGTGCAGCTGAAGTGTGATCTCCATGGTGTTGTAGTAGTAGGCTATGCAACCAGCTGAATCAAAACAATAATGCATAAAAATGTCAAACTAGATTTTTATATATGGTGTTCAGCTAATTGGGTTGGAACAGCATCTATTAGGCTCTAAAAATATATAATAGTTTTTTAGGTGAAAAATGTATTTGTAGCTGATTAGGTCCAACCAGAGCCATGGAAATATTGAGAGTTACGCCAATGGAAGTCAACAGGCATGATTCATAGAGAGGCAAAACCTTTGTCAAAAAAGTTCCAGGAGGTGCTCAGTGGGCAATTTTAATGTATATGTGTAGTAAATGCAGATTGACATTTAAAATAGAATGTTTAGGGTACTTTTAGTATTTAGGCTAACTTCCAGGAACTATTTTGAGGCTTCGTTGCATTGGAGTGAATGGAGATGTCACGACTCTCTTTACATGGCTCTGGGCCCAACTAATCAACTAATCTTATTTCTCTTACTGTATACATATATCAACTCAAATTGAATAATTGTGAAAACGTCCATCTTTAGTAGTGTGTACTGGTAACCCTAATTCAGGGTTAAGCCCATTAATGAGTGGCAGTGGTGCAGTGAGTGGGAAGAGCCGGTGCGATCAAATGGTGTTGCTTCCCTGAGCAGGACACTTAACCCTAACTGCCCCCGGTGGTAGGACGTCACCTTGCATGGCTGACACCACCATCGGTGTATGAATGTGAGATTTTCCATGAAAGGTCTTTTGAACCATTCATTTGGTGGACACAGCCCTAACAAATGGCCAGCTAGCTGCACAGCGTAAAGAGCGACCAGTCTGCAGAAGGTGCACCATTTCATTTGATGTACCAAACCTGAGGCTGTTAAATAAGCAATGAACGCTTCCAAGAATGCATATGCAGGAGTAGGAAAAGTGCAACCTGTCATTCTTTGTTCCTATAGCAGGCAAAATAATTTTTAGGCGCAGGCTGTGACGAAATTATGCCTAAAACGAGCACTAACATGTTAGTACATACACCTCCTCCTTACATTTAGTAGCAAACATATCATGCACACACACACGCAAATAAGAAATTCATCCTCAATTGTTTTGTATATAATTAATCTTTACATACAGTATAGCTAGCAACGGTGAACTGCCATGTCACCTTTCCCCCATGGACGAACAATACTTTGAGTAATCTTTTAAATTTTTTTATTTATTATAGAGAATGGCATTTGTATTGATAATTTGTACATGGTGGGTGTGTGTGGGTCTGTCTGTCAGACAGTTTAATGACTTCCTCTAATAGGGCTTAGTTCAGCTGCCCTCATTAGACTGTCTGGCTTGCGCTATGCTGTCTGGAACACACTCTCTGATAAGGGTTAATCATATATGCTCAGGAGACAGGTGGTATAGAACTGTGTAGGGGGAAAAGATGTTCCAGTGTTTGCTGTATAGCACAGTGCATATAATGACATAGTGTATAGTATAGACTATAGTAAGCTGTCAGTGACCAAGAATTTTAAGTCAGGATGGATGGCCTAAATCTACTTGATTCCACTTACAAATGTATACTGTGTGTGAGCGCATGTGTTTATACTGTAT
>JAODLL010023158.1:10278-25229 GCA_026546735.1 Forbesichthys agassizii
TACTGTATACAGTATATACATTATTTTAGTTTAGTAAAGTTGTTATATGACTTTTTGCCAGATATATTGACTTATGCTATATATGGACATGACCTCGATAATTTGTCATGTTGACATGTGTGTTGCTGAAATATGAAAATTAGCCATGTTCAGCTGCCTCTGCGCTCTTGACTGCCTGCTCGCAGCCAGCGCTCCCAGTGTTCCTCGAGCCAATAAGTGTCTTAATAGGGTTTTTTCCAGACAACTGCATGAGTCCATTGCAGTAAGTTTGGAAGAATAAATGAGAAAAGTAAAGGGTTCTACCAGTCTACTTAAGAAAACATGGGAAAGTATTGCTGCAAACCTCAGATACGATTATAGTAAATTGACAAATTACCAATTTCTTAATGTTAACAATATTGCATTCACGTTACAAGGCACTTGCTACAGTACTTGCTCACATACTGTATTGTAACAATCTCCATAGGCTATTTAAACTGGGTCACTTTCACAAAGAAACCGGATTAAGTTTCTGCTCTTGGACAAAATGACACTGAGATGTATTTTCTTTTTTAACGTTGTTACAGAATAATTTTCTTTCTTTTTGTTTTGGTGGATTTATGTTTGAAGAATAGAAATTGACAATACAGTACATTAACTGCTTTCAATTGTTTTGTTTAGAGTTTTAATAATATTAAGAATTCAAAAGGATGTAGCCTACGCACATTGTTATGCTATTATATTAGTTGCATACATTTTTTTTTTAAATAACAATAACATTGTCTATTGTGATTATTTATGGAACAATATATCGTCTAGCAAAAATAGTTATCGTAACAGAGGGAGTGTGATTCTATACTATATTAATTCAACTGTCCCACACAAGTGCTAAAATAAGAATGGTTCAAAAGACCCTTCATGGAAAATCATAAAAATGGAGAATTTACCCTGCCCGAAGGAAGCCTGGGGACCCCGTCTGGAGCCAGGGCCAGAGGAAGGGCTCGCTGGCAAGGGCCTGGTGGCTGGGTTTTCCATGGAGCACAGCCCATCACAACCAGAACAAGCAACGTGGAACCATCCTCCTCTTCATCCTATGGGCCCACCACTCATGGGAAAAACCGTGGGTGAGACGCGGCCCCGGAGGCCTGTGGAGCGGTACTGTTTTGATTTGAGCGTGAAGTTAGCAAGAATGACCATACCTTGTGAGTTTTTCAATGGAAATGTTCAGGTTGTGATCTAAACAACCACAGCCATTTTAATTGTCTGATGGCTTTCACAATATTGGCACCGTTATCAGTAGTTATGCAGGAGATTTTTCTTTCTTTTATTTTTCTCTAATGCACCTTCCAGGTATGCTGACGTAATGTGTGGTCACTGACATGTAAGGCATCATGCTGCAGCTGGACCACATGTCAGTTGTCAGGGGCAAATATTCCTCGTCATCCAGCGCCTGCTGAGATGATTTCTCTGATGTTATTGTACAACTTTGGAACTGCGGCCTTCTAAAAGATCTTCTCTGACCTGGCAACTAATACTGCTTGTCAAATGTATGCAGCATGGCCTTAAATGCACTCTTCTCTACTATATTAAAAGAAACCATTTATTTTGCTAGATAGTAGATCAGTACACTGCCTCCATCTCGCACTGTCGCACTAGCGGGAATGACTACAAAAAATCCCATCCTTTATTGCCGTGAAGGAACACAATACATTCACTACCATACAGAAGAATGTGTGCCTTTCTGCACATCAAATAAGCCGATAAACCCAGATGTAACATTTCCCAAATCAAGAGAACGAACAGCTGTTCTGTTTTGGAAACCAACATTTTTGGATTGTGTGTAGGCTAAGCTTCTGCTAGGCTAGGCTAACATGTTCCATTTATTGAAACAGTTTTAAACTTTCCAATATAACATTTCTGAAACTCGATATCAAAATTCAAAAACATTATATAAAATTTCAATTAATCTTTAAAATTATTTAATGTCAAAACATCTTGCCATATTGGCCAGCTTACCGAGACGCGTCGCTATAGTCGCGACCGCTTCAAATGTGCGTTGATAAAGACCCGATCACACAGAGATGGGCTGCTTGTGCCGAAGAGAATGGCTGCTTGGGCCAACTGTCACATTGACGAACAGTGTAACTCCGCGCCTTGCACTGAATACTTTAGAATATTTAAACTTTTCTGCACGTCTAAAAGCAGTAAAAAAAACTCGAAGCCCGGCGCCATGAAAAAGCGCATGCCAGTCGCACTGTACCATAGGTAAACAATGGTCGACGCGCTTCTAGCGACGCATTTCTAGTGATGCGTCTCGGTGTGATCGGGCCCTTGGTGAGCAGAGAATGAATAATACGGAGAAAGTGGAGAGGATGAAAATCAAGACAAAGGATTAACGATGGGACTGTCAGTGCACCTAGAGACGATTGTGTCCCATCTGTGATGATGATGTTGACCTTTGACCCCTGTGAAGGTAATGACACCACTGGACAAGGCTAACAAATGAACCACAGTGCTACTGTAACTAGTAGACAGCTTGCCACAGGGGAGCAATGTTGTACCATACGATAGGGGTGTGTGTACACAGATTGGAGGTTAGATTGATGGAACCATATCTTTTGGTGGCCTATAATCCCCAAGTAGATGGTCAAGGCCTAAGCACTAGTGTGTGTCTGTGCACGTGTATGTGCGTGTGTAGGTGGGTGTTTGAGAGAGTGGAAGTATATATTTTGTAAGGTAAAAAGTTGTATTTGTATCCATACACACACAGAAACACACACATATATACAGTATATGAGCATGCAACATTGACTTATCCTTGTAGACAGCTTTGATGTTTTCACCTAAATGTGTATGTGCACGGTCTTTAGGCTTTTGTTTCTTTGTGTGTGTGTGTGTGTGTCTGTTGCGCCTACAGACACACAAGAACTATCTATATTTGTTTAGATGGTGAGAATGGCAAAGGGGAGAGTTCTCAGATGAGAATGAATGCTGCTCCAGGTAGAACTTCACTGGAAGATAAAAACAGGCACATCAGCGTATTTTCCCAGAGCCATGCACGTTAGGAATGGTACGATACTAACAATACTGGGCTCACACAGTACTGTACATAACAAAGTTAAATCTTAACATAACATATTATTCCTGAGGCATAAACAAACAACAGAATGGCTTGATGCTGTATGTTTGTCATTTTAAAAATGGACAAAAACTTAATTAATTTATGTTTAGTCACTTTAGCAACCTACATTTGTCAATTATGGCTGAAATGTGCATACAACCATTATCATTAAGTAAAAGCATTCTGTTAGAACGGTGACATCGCCAGTCCCCAGAGCCAATTATGTTAGTGGTTAGTAGTTGTGATTGTTACCACAAGTGGAAGGATGAGCTTATTACACATGCCACCCAATTTATTTACATTTACATTTGCGGCATTTGGCAGACGCTTTTATCCAAAGCGACTTACATGTAGTACATTTGTCAGTAGTTGGACAGGTCTTATATACGCAATTATAAGCAAACAATATTTTAAATAGAACAAATGCAGCATAATATCGCTATACCTATTACCACATAGTCAAACAAGGAGTAACAGGTAATGGCCTAGCTAATTTTTTTTTAATAGTGAGATAAGATCATGAGAAGTAAGTGCCTTAGCATGTACTGCTTATCACTTAAGACATGGATTGGTAGGAAGAATGCTGTGCAGAAGGCTTCAGTATGCTACATGGCTAACGCGTCTCCAGACAACCAAAAGCCATGTGGTTTTACTTAGATTGTATGTAGACACTTAGGAAAATAAAATCAAGGATGTTATCCCAGATTTCACATACCGAGACCGTCAACCAAGGCCAGTGTGTTCCAGAACACTATGTCCTGACATCACCATTTTTTGGCATAAGATTAACCTATCCACGGCACTATTTGTGTTCCACAACAACAATAAACAAATAAACGAAACAATAAAGTTTGCAACACGCTCAGGTTTTGTTGCAAGGTGTTCTGGGATTATTCCAGTATAGTGTTGACTGAACTCATCTGACCCAGCCGGCAGGAGTGGCCCCTTCATAAAGCAGAAAGACTCTGCAACAAGGAGAGAGTGAGAGACACAAACGTACACATTTTACTGGACCCTGTTAAAATGATCTAGACAGACAGCCAACTCCATTGAGAGAGGAGAGCGATAGCAGATTAAAAGCATTGTGTCTTCTCACTCAACCAGATGGTACTAATATGGCCCCGCAGGACCCCCACACCAGTCAAGCTTCTGGTCTGTGCTGGTCCAGCTTACTATTGATCCTCAGTCGCTTCATTGCTTCCATACAGCCTAGCTCATTTCTTTTAACATGCATGAAGGTAATGATGAAAGACCTAATGGATGGAAATCCTATTATAGAAATGGGTTTATAGGGAAGTTAAAAGGTAGGACATCAGGCCATTGTTTATAGGATTTCATTTAAATATATATGGTTTTGTTTTTGTATTAAAACAAATTATGTTGTACAAGACAGTGGTTTGCAGAATGTTCTAAACAAGTTCCCCTACACTCAAAATCTCCTATTACTGTAGAGCAGGGCTATCCAACACACCTGAGTCAAATCAACGGGTCGTTATCAGTCTTCTAACAACCTTGAATCAGGCATATAGAGGCTTGTTAACTCAAAACATTTAGCTGCCTTGTGTACTTACAATACAGTAGCAGGTTAGTGTGGTGAAAACAGAGGTGTGATTTTAAGATGCAATAGAGAGCAAAGGAACCTCCTTCCACATTACTGAACATGAAAACCACAGTCCCACTTGTCATTATACAATGATATGCATTATTCTTAGTTTTTTATTCAGCCATGCTTCATCAACACTGCGTTACAAACTCACTCTGTCACCACAAAAGTGTTTCTATGTATCATGTTGTTCATGCAGGTTAGCATGTCTCCAAACTTTGTTCACAGTATTTACCTGGCATATTGCTTTATTAACACTAGAACCGCAATTAATCTAGTGTAAAATTATGAAAAATCATGAAAGCAAAGATCTTACTTGTTAGGGTAGTAGCCTAGCTATTGCTACTAGCATCACTGGTCCCTCACTGTAATCGGTAACAGCTGTTCATCCACACCAGTAGTGTTTGTAGCATATAACTCAGTTCTGTATGAATCTATCTCAAACTTGATCACAAATTTGTCCGTTGTCAACCGGCATTGTGCGTTGTCTCCTCCTTATCAATGAGCAGGAAGAAAGCCCAAGATCTCCTGAAATCTGTTAGGCTATTCAACAACATTGAGAAATGTATAGACCATTGCTCTAACCAGAACCTCAAAGTTGTTTCTCTATAAATGCTGTATACAATATTTGAAACATGAATGTAGCAGCAAACAACTATTTTCTATCTAGTATATAGTATAACTAAATTGTACCCTGAGCAGAGAATTACATTACACTCCCTGTGTGTGTGTTGTTATCCAAGCTCCTCTGTTTTGATGGCTGATCCAGCCACCTGCATGCATGTAAGTGCGTGTCTATGTGTGTGTGGGCCCCACAAAGCATGCCGGTGCCTCTAAGAGTGACATCTAGAGTCAGGAAGTCATAAAAAGCCACTTAAAGTAATACGGAAAGCAAAGTTACATCAGTATGGTTAAATATAATCGTGCTGATCGGTTGATCCGAAATTATCCGATCAGTGGCTTAAAACCGTCGTCTCTGTACATACGAGGCTCTGTACGTTGGCTACTCGCCGTGCGCGCTTCAGCCAGTATACATTTGCTGCAACAGACATAAGGCGTTTCTTCAAATGTTAACACATTGTGTGTGGTGCGGGGCCAGCTCAGCTGACCATGTGAATCTACTGTTATGAATGATGATTTTGATTAAACACGTGTATGTATACCATTGCCTAGCAACATAGTTGTAAACATTAGCTGCGCAAAAGTAAGAAGCTCAGCGAAAATAAATGCATTTTCATTGCAGGTAACCTTTATCCAGTCTGGCGGTTATAGGTATCTATTCTGAGTATGAGTTTAACGTCTGATTTGGACTATGAGTTATGTAGTTGCTCGTTGTGCATGTCAATCAAATACCTCTCCGTTCAAGTAGGCGGGCCTTGACGCTGTTAGCCAAGGCTGTGTCCCAGACTTTACGCAAGTGAAGGCTGACTAGGACAAACATGACATGACACATCAAAGCAGTAATAGTGGTATGCCATCGTAGTTTCTAATAGAGTTTACCTTCACTAGAGTAGTTTTTTCATGTGTGCGTATGCATTGTGTGTAGGTATGCAAGAGCCCCTCCATTAATCCTGACAGGAAGAGTCTCTACTGCAATTTCTTTTACACCCTCTACCCATCAGTCCATTTCTGTTTTGTCCGTCAATCCACCGAAGTCTAAATGTCCTTGCGTTCTTGAGTGTGGAAGTCTAATCTAATTGTGACGCATATATCCACCACAAAAAAAAATTAATATGTGTGCCAATGTGCAGAGTCAGGTGTTCAAATGTACATTATTGACCTTCTATTGTAGCATTGTCTGGATGGGGAGAGACAGAGAGAGACTGCTTTGCGAAAGGCCTTTTATCACATTTGCCTGCATACCTTTCCTGTGCTAGGAGGATTTAAAATATACCCAGTAGGGGGCAGATCATGTCCGAATCATCTGGTCGAAACCGGAATATTTTCCTTGACCGAATTTTCATAACAGCCAAAATGCGGAGCGGCATGGGAGACGTCATATAGATGTTGGGAATTACGGCCTAGCCCTACTAAATTTTCTTTGAAACTTACCGCCATTGTTGTTGTTTGTTCAGAAACCGCTGTTGATCTGCCTGTCTGATCCTGATACTGCCCCACGTTCATGTTCTGTATCATGCGCACGCGTAGCGCGAAGTTCTGAGGACGCGCACAAACTACACCCCAAAGGAATGCAGGATATGTGCCCGATACGCCCGGCAGCCATCTTGCGTACGCGTAGTTAAAGCAAGTGTATTGCGGGCTTTACAGTCAGAATGAGCTTGTCTGTCAATGCGGCCAAGCAAGCCTATCGCTACAACTCATAGGCACTTAGTAAGACAGACAGACAGACAGACAGACAGACAGACAGACAGACAGAGTCTACTCCCACACAGTATGACAGGCGCACAGACATGCAGATGGACACACACACACACACACAGTTTCAGCAAGGCTGCCAGCCAATCAGACAGGCAGGGAAGGCAAACACAAGCACGGCACATAAAGCGACACCCCCGCACAAGCAGTTAAACAGGTACCCAGATGGCTGACCAAGCAGTGTGGTTTGTGCAGCCACACAAACACACAGGCACACACCACATTCTATCATATTTCTCACCTATAGGGTTAGAGGTCTGTTTCCATGTTAACTGCAATAGTATTATATCACTTACCACTCTGAACCTGTATGTTTAAGATAGTTCTATTCTATGTCATAGTGTGATACACATGTCAGAAATAGGGTCAATATCAAACATATTCTTTACTCTGAGAGGCAAGACAGTGAGGCACTAGAGACAGACAATTAAACAAGGAGACAGACAGATTAGGTGAAATGTCAGAGGGGAGTTTAAATTGAAATCCGCTTTAATCTATGTCTCTCCTATTCTACCACAGACAGACATGCATGCACACACACACGCATGCACACACACGCCAAATCAAAGAAAAAAACTCCTAGGGCTAGATGTTGAATTCTGAAGACTTTGTGTTTAAGGGAAAGCCATGATTAGTTGTGCATTGCATGTGTGTGTGTGGTGGTAGTAGTAGTAGCCATCAGCAGACCACTATAGGACTCTTCCATAGACTTATCTGATCTGTGTGATAACCCTTTGCTCTGTATTTCACATACAGTCGGGCAGATAAAGAGCTCCTTTCAGCCCTCTTGGTGACTGTGTGCAATTCTAGCCCTCAGCATTGTAAATCACAGTAAGGTTGTTGCTATATTGCTCAGTATAGCCCCCTAATGGAGTTTTTATTTTCTTGGATTTATGAGTCCATGTTCATTTCCCTCATGAATATAAAGCATTTAAGGATGTTACAATTTGAGAAACATATTTGCAGTGCCTTGAAAAATGGCCAATTAATATTGCATTCACTTTCTCTCTCCCCCACAGGTAGCCAAAGGCACAGACCAGTAACCCATGCACTCAACTCAGTTAAAAATTTACTTTAAAAAGAAAAAGTATTTGTTCGATACATGACACTCAGTATGCTTCACAGCGACTAACTTCACTCTTCATACATGGTTTATGGTCCTGAACAAGACCAGAGGCAATGGGGTCAAAATACAGACCCTTTCAATTGAGCATTAACTCCCCATCCGCAAACCCTGACCTCTAGAACCATCTGACTGGCGAGTCTATTGTTAGCAGTTGTCGCCCCAAGACACACAAACACACACGCAGCACCACCACAAACGTGCGCAGGCTTTCCCATAGGGTTGTGGGGTCAAGACACGGCCAGACATAAATCTAGGGTAGGGCCACGCATCCGAGCCCCAGGAAAGAGCCTTCCCCCCTCACCCAACACACGCACGCATTGGATAGCTAACAATAGGCCCTCTCCATCTGGGTGTAAATAATGGTGATATTGTGGTTGTGAATGGTGCACTGTGTCCAGGCGATAAGCCCAATATAGTTATTGCAGGGGGGCTAGGGGGCTGTCTCGAGGGGCATTATCCTTTATCTGTGTCACGGCTCAGTGTGGGTCTGTGTGTGTCCTAATGTATGTGTGTCATGCACTTAATTATTAGCACCTCAGTCCACAGACATTTTCCCTTGTTCATCTTGTCTCGGACAATTCACTACCCCCACACTAGCCCATATACCCACAATTATGCTTCCCCAGAACCCATTATTACTCATGGCAACACGTGTATCCTCCATTTGATTGTGCTCTCCTCTATAACATTGCTTTTGTCCTGTCATCCTATATTAGCCAGTGTTGTACATGTATGCTGTCCTGTTGTCCTGCTAATATCCCCGTTCTCCTTTGCTTCATTATCTCTATTAGCCACAATGGGTCGTTTAGCTTCATTCGCACGTCTCTATCCACGGTGCTGACACTGAGATGGTGCTTAGTGGTCTTTTAAAAATAGAACAGAAGCTCAGGCTGCCACTGACATGCCTAGGGGGGTCCGGTGTAACCCGCGGAAGCCTGGCACCTGGTCAAAGCCCCCTCTAATTCTCTTCATCAGGGCTGTCTAGGGATAGTCTTTTGGGTCTGAGATAACACAATTCCCCTTTTCTGAGACACACACACACACACACACACACACACAAGCACAGTATTGCAATCATCCAGAGTTCAGTGGAAATGGAGTTTCTCGGCTGTATTCCTATCTGTGCCTTACCTTGTGATTTGTCTCAACCATTTCTATACAACCTATATAAAACAGTACTGTGTGTGTGTGTGTGTGTGAATAAAATAGGTCTCCCTCTCCTGAATTCTCAATAGCTTTCAGATCATCGCCTGTTGTCCATTGTTGTCATGGCTATAAGAACTGGATATGGCATTTAAAAGTGGTGCCCATTAATTTAATTGAATGGCCTCAACTGTATTAACAGTTGTAGTAACAACTGTATTAAAAACTGCATAAGGTTCAAGTAGAATGCACTAAAAGGCTTTAATATGCATGTTGGGATTTCTGATGTGGACTTTACTATAAATAGCTATTGAATGTTTCGTTGGCAGTGACTATCATAGCTCAGTTATGTTTTGTTAAATGCAACTCAACAACAACAACTAAAAATTGCATAGTTTTCTTGTGCACTGCAATCACATTGTGTGACAAAAACATATTTTACCTTATTATATAGAATCATATTTTACTTTACAAGCAATGTTATTTTATTTTTTTCTTCTATTGACTATCAATGAGATCTTGCACTGGTCACCATACCAGGAAAGTAAGCAAGCTTATTGCTTGATCTTGACTGATGTCCCTCACTAACATTAGTCAGGAAGTTTCTTCAGTTTCCCTTACTTTGGATCTCTACAGTATAGCTCATTATTGTTTGCTGAGGTTGCTCTTAAATCAAAACTGCATTTGCGATGGTCTTTGTTTTCTGGTTCTGCTTTGTGACAGAAGGTGTCCCGCCTTGATTGAGGGACTTTCAAACCCATGATTTCCCCCTCCCCAACTATAAATAATTAGTGTTTTTGCTGAATAAATGTAGCCACAGCCACTTGGCAACATAATCGCATATACACGTCAACAAAAATATTAGTAATTTAAAAAATGGATTTTATTGCATGAAAAAAATACACCACCCACCCCGATTTGAGTGACTATACAATAACGTTGTGTACAACCGTAGTATAAACTAGTACTTGTAAGACTACTTCAACATTCTTAACCTAGCATTTCATCCAATTAGGAAAAATAAAACCAAACATTACAGTAGTCTTCCTCACACAGGTAGGGTTTATCACCCATCCTGTCTGACAGATACATGTTATTAGTGTAATAAATGCAGGCAGGCGGGCCGACATATTTCCTCATGTGTCACATCGGTTTCAATGCAACGGGAGCAATGTCGCTCTCTTTCTTTACTGTTATCATCCCTTTTTTTGTCCTTCTCTTAACAACTGTCAATCTCCATATCATCCCCCATCTCTTTGTTGCACTGTTACTCTCTGGGTCTTAGTATTAGATGCCCTACTCCTAGAACACTAATTTGACTCACAAACGCTTCGGGTTAAAAGGAACTACGTTGAAAAATCCTCAAGACCTTTTTACCACAAAGTATGTTTTAGAAAGCTGAACCAGTCAGTAATGTTGTTCATAATGTAATACAATAAAACAATATATACATTACATATCATCCAGTGAATTAGGTAAAAGCATTTTTAACAACCTTCTTTCTTTACTTACAATCTTTTGTATCCTGGTTGATAATTCCATAATGGTACGGTATCTACTCAAATGTGAACTGCTACAGTATGGACACTTATGTGCCATCGGACTGCCATTTTCTATAATGTGCTGCATTTAATACAGTAATGTCACCCTTCGACAACCAAAACCTTGTTAAGACAATATGTGGCACTGTTGCAATGTGCTGCTGTTGTTTTTTATAGTGTTGCAGCTTATAAGTAAACATATTTTAATACAAACTAATGAAAATGTTCAAATATCTATAGCAGAGATCCTTCCTACACCCGTGCAATTGTTCATTTCATCTTAATTATTTTGAGAGATTTGCAGTTTGTTTGTAACAAGCAAACAAGCCGTAATGAGGGAGTTCTCCACATGCCAGCGTGTTGTTCTTCACAGAACGTGTGTGTATTCCTGTCTCAATGTCATCAGCAGCATTGTGCTGACTCAACTTGTCACATACACATTTGCTCCATTTGCTCAATTTGTTTTAGCGAAGTGCTGATGTTTGTTTATGTTCTGTGCGTAACATACATATTTACCATACATTTACGTGTGTGTGTGTTGTGTACATTTGTGTATGTCATGGGAGGAGTTCAGCTACAGTGGCAGTTTGTTTATATTCCCACCATACAAGGTGCATGCTTGATTGTGTGTTTATGTCTCCTAAATACCACAATCAAGGCTAATGGCTCTGTTACTGATGCCCCCACACTGATCAAATTAGGATCTAATGCCTGTGTGTATGGGGGGAGAGGGGGGCGAAGAACACGTCTTTATTTTCCAAGCCGTGAGTCAACTGTGCTGGGCACCACAGTGCTGGGCACCACAGAGTGGGACCACTGCCGCAGCTCTGCTGGACCTGAGCTGGTGACAACACACTGGCCAGCCTAGCCTTCACCTTCAAACTTGACATCTAAGGTATAGTTTCTGGAATGAATCCATAAACATGTGAATGAACGTCAACATCTGTAGTTGAAGTTAGGCATCACTTAGTCTCGCAAAGCCTGCCTTTACTTGCGTAAAGTCTTGAACACAGCGCTGGCTAATTGTATCAAGATCCACCTACTTGACCGACTACGTAACTCAAAGTCAACTTTAACTTATACAAAAGAATTTGTTAAGGAAACCTACCAAACACAACAATGTATGCAGGTAATGTATATCTGTTAGATAAGTAGTCTACAGTCGCTTAGGCTACTGCTCAAAATGTATTTAACAACTATGTTGCATAGGAATTACAGATACAGACTTCTTGGGTGACAATAACCAATGAATATTGACTTCCTCACTTCTGGAGCATTGTTCTCTTGCTTAATTAAACAGGTAGAGTACATGTATCAGATGTTCAGCACAGAGTTGCTTATGTGACGTGGTGCTAATGAACGAAAGAGGGTGAGGCTAGGCGTCACTATTCTGGAAACATCGTTACAAGGATATCCTGTTTTATTTACCCCATACAAGATTGGGACTCATTTGTTAGTAGTCTGGCTAATAACTGCGATCAACAATTAGCTTTGTTTGTGGGACATCAGGCGTTGCTGAGGAAAATCATGTAATCTGGCTGGTTATTATTGAGACATGATTGACAGGTCAGAAAGGGCTTGCATAATGATTCAGTAGCATGTGTAGTAGCATGTGTAGTGTAATTTTTCACCCAACTGTATTGAACGGGATGCTACAGTGAGGAACACGTTAATTCAATGTTTGATATTCTCACAGGTAACAGCAGAAGAGTATACTGTACCGTTTATCATAGGTCGACATGGGGTACATTAACGTTTAGCATCCGTTTTCACAGTGTACTATAGCGCTAAATAAATGTGTGTGCATCCTTAGAAATATTTCATTAGATGCGCTTCGGTAACGTGCAATTCTAACAAGATAGCCTACTGCCAGACTAATGTACAGCAGGGAGCTCCTCTTTTCAAACCAGAAAACACAGTTGGCTACAGTTACGGGGGATTAAAGCTTGTGGGTGGTGGCTGAACTGAATGTAAACGGCATCAACTAATACAAGTCTGTATTCTTTAAGGTAAAGTAAGATAGTGAAAAATATGCATTCGCCTTTAATACCGTTTATCAGGGCTTAATGGCCCTGCCATGCTTCCTGGGGGTTCCCTTCACTCTGTCTTGTCATTACACACACCTGGTGCCCATTCCCCTAATTAGGTAGAGTATATGTAGCCCTCTGTTTCTCCCTGTGCTTGTTGGTTATTGTTTGCTGTAATGGTGAGTGTCTTTGCTTCATTTTTTGAATTAAATCCTTATTGTTACAACACCAACCTGCGTCTGGTTTCTGCCACCCCCACTCTGGCCGTGACAGAATAACCAACCCACAAAGAAACCAGCAGGTTGCGTTCTTTTTATTGTTTCGATTGCACTGAGAAGTGTTTGTAGCCATGGTCACCTTAGGCGGAAGCACATGGCCATGGATGTTGCCAGAGACGCACGAGGAAGAAGAACACCATCTCAACGCCTATTTCGGCTACGCACACTCGATGCCGCGACCAGGAGGTGTGCACGTAGGCACCGTGGACTAGTTCTCCGAACCCCTCTATGACTTCTCAGATGATTCGGATGCGGAGTTCTGCGAGACGGAGGAGTTCCACTGTGCCCCGAAGGACGTGTTGGTGTGGGACCCCGTGCTCCTGAAGCTAGTCCCGGCGTTTCACGAGGCAGGCGGGGAACGAAGCTCCCCACCGAGTGCCCCGCAACCCGCTCCCACTCCTGGTCCGGCTCTATCCCGAGGCCTCCCCAGGTAAATTTTGAAGGGGGGGCTACGAGGGTGTCCCAGGACGGCCTCAGAGCACCCCGAGGGGGGGTCTCTGAGTGCAGGACCGGGATTGCTGTTAGAGCCAGGATCCGCAACAACACCAGGGCCGACGGAGGACTTCCCCAACCGCAGGGAGGGGGACCTCAGCTGCGGCTCGGAGGACGAGTGGCACTCCCGGCCGGCGCACGGTGCATGCAGAGTCGTCACAGCGCCGAGTGTCTCAGGCAGCCACCCATTGCCTGGGGTTTAACAATCTGCGTCTGTGCGTCGCTGCCCCGTGCACGACAGACGCGGAGGAAGCATCGCACACGCGGGTCCCGGCAGCCGACCAGTCCAGCGGTGCAGCCACCGACGGCGCCCCCTGCCAGCCGTGAGGTGGAGCAACAGCAGCCAGCGCCTCCTGCCTGCCGTGAGGTGGAACAGCAGCGTCCGGTGCCAGCACCAAGGCGTAGGACATGCCCGCCCGTGCAGCAGCCGGCGCCTCCCGCTAGTCGTGAGGTGGAACAGCAGCGTCCAGTACCAGCACCTAGGCACAAGGGGGGCCCGCCTACTCAGCAGCCAACGCTCCCTGCCAGCCCTGGGAAGAAGCTGCCGGTACAGTCTGGAGCCACGGAGCCCGGTGACTGGCCTCCGCCCCCGAAGCCCGTGGACTGGCTGGAGCCCGAGGACTGGTTGGAGACCGAGGACTGGGTCCCGCCTCTGCCTCTCCTCCCAGAGGCGACCCCGCCTCTGCCTCCCTTCCCAGCGCCTCTGCCTCTTCCCGAGGACTGGCCTCCACCCCCAGGGCCCGAGGAATGGCTGGAGCCCGATGACTGGCCTCCGCCCCCGGAGCCCAAAGAATGGCTGGAGCCCGATGACTGGCCTCCGCCCCCGGAACTCGTGGAAGGGCTGGAGTTCGGGCTGGAGTTCGATGACTGGGTCCTGCTTTTTCCCCCAGAGTCAGCCCCGCCTCTCCCAGAGTCGGCCCCACCTCTGCCTCTCCTCCCAGAGTCGGCTCTGCCACTCCCAGAGTCAACCCCCCCCCCCCTCTGGAGGTACCGGCGGCTCCGCCCCCTCTGGAGGTTCCGGCGGCTTCTTCCCCTTCGGCCGACCGTAGCTGGTGGGGGAGAGGTTGGCTTTTCCCTCCCTCCCTCCCTCCCTCCCTCGGGTTGGGTGGTGGTCTTGTCTGGTAGCCGGGGCTTTGGGGGGGTGGTTAGGGGTTTTGTCAGGGCTTAATGGCCCTGCCATGCTTCCTTGGGGTTCCCTTCACTCTGTCTTGTCATTACACACACCTGGTGCCCATTCCCCTAATTAGGTAGAGTATATGTAGCCC